>LPNX010364432.1:653060-753060 GCA_001517045.1 Pseudotsuga menziesii | reverse complement strand
GACTCTCCGAGGAATTTCAGTGGTTGATGGCAATTTTTTAAAACTCGGAGGCGGGAGTTGAACCAATCAAGGATTGACTCAAACTGGAACTGGAAATGGAAATGAACCACAGGATTTGATTTCAATGGCTCAAACAATTCAAAAATACATAAGAACTTTACAATTTTAATGAAAATAAATATTTAACATTCCAAGCTATGATTCCAAACCATTGAGAGACAAAATATGCAAAGTCTATGAAAATTTTGGAACCCCAGGTTTAGTTTAGTTTAGTTTCAAGTTTAGTTTCTTTGCATATAGTTTAACGGCCAAACCCCAGCATGCATGATCATTTAAAATTTTAAAATTTCACTATTTGCTTGAAACACATGGAATTCTTTCAACATAAAAAACTCAAAAATTTAAATGGCAGCCAACTTTTTCACACTCAGAAAATTATAACAGCCAACACACACATGAAATTTAAAATCAGAATTTTGACCAAAATGGTCCAGGAAAAACCTCAAAAGGAAAACCTGTTTTCAGATAGAGAATTTTATTTCTTTTGGCAAAAACAAATTAACAACAGCAGTACTTATCTCAATATTTCATCTTAAAATACATGCCAAAATCATCCTCAGAAATTGTTGTACAACCTCCTAACAGACTGAAATTTCAGTGCCTCAATTTCTATGCTTATACGGTCCACACTTGCAACTGTACCTTGTTGATTTCTTCCTCGGAAAATGTGTCTGGTGTACAGTCTGCACACAGCATTAATTGTTGTACCTTCACCTTGAAAATCGTGTCAAACAGTCTCAATTTGCATGCTGCTGTACAGAATAGGGTTGTATGGTCTCTCTCAAAATCTGTGCCTGGTGTACGGTCTGAAGTTGTACAGATTGCTGCTGGACAGTTTTGCCTGGGAAAGTGTGCCCTAAATCTTGAATTTTATGCTCATACTCAGCCTGATATTCTTAAAGGTTTCTCTTCTCTTGCTCCTCTCCTTTCTCAAAAATTGTCAATTGTGAAAGTGAACAATGATACTCTTTATGCCTTTCCCTAACGTTTTTGTTTGAGCAACCACCATCTCAAAACCAATGGCTCAGATTAAATCATAACTTCATAAGATCAAAGGCCCTCATTAATCCTTACTTTTCTCATTAAATGATATTAACTCACATTTAAATAATAAATAAGGCATTAAATACTCACCCACCTTTTTTTTAATTCTCATAAAGTCACTTTTAAATTTTGAAATAACTCAAACTCACTTTATAAGTCACTTCATAAAAAAAGTCATTCTCACTTATGAAGTAGAAGGCTTGAGCCTTGGACTCACGCAAGCTAGTCACCACTACCATGTAGCTGGAAAACCTCACTGGTGCCTTGCTCTCTCTGGCCTCCCTCCTAGGTTGCCCCACAGACTCCTCAGCTTCCTTCACAAGCTCCTTAAGCCAACTTGGCTTTCTCTTCCTGGAAGTAGCTTCATGTGGCAAACCCTCTTCTACATCCTCATCTAATGACTGTCTCCCTAAAGAAGTACCTGTGGTTTGAGATCCTATGCTTGGTGAACCTGAACCTATACCAAGTGATCCCAAATCACGTGAAGGTGAAACCTGTGAACCTGTAATCCGAGAACCTGTCCCAGTACCAAAAGTCCCTATAGACCATGTCCCTGAAACTGATGATCCTGACACCTGTGGACCAGTCACACATGAGACCTATGACCATGTACTCTGAGATGTTGTCACCCGAGGAGTAGAAACTTGCTACTTTTCCATCTCAGACTCCTGAGATCTCCTAAAGGTCTGCTCCTCCTCAAATCTCACCTCCCTCCTCACTACAACTTTCCTCTGTGTAAGAAGGTATATGCAGAAGGCCTTTGAAGTCTCGTCATACAAAAATGCCTTTCTCTACAATAGCCTCCAACTTTACATATTTGTGTATAATGGTTTGGATTCATATGGATGCACATGAATATATATGCACATTGAAAATGATTTAAATTTCATATGTATTATAATTTATAAATTTATAATTATAAAACAATTATATATATATAGAGAGAGAGAGAGAGAGATAGTGCCCCCCACGTACCCAAGTCCCCTATTTCAAAAAGTGACATCCCTGTCCCTGCACCCGTCCTCATACCCAAGTTTCTTGGCAACTTAGGTATTTACACAGCTCCTTCAAATATAGCTCACACAATCTTCACACAACATTCTAAAAGATACAAGCTTAAAATGTGGAAGCAACACACATTGTCAACATTGTTGTCCTGATACTATGGATTCTTTTGATACCGCCTATGTTCTCCTGTACATTCAAAATCCATATTGTTCACTCTAGTGAAGTTTTCTTAGAAGAAGAGGGAGACGTCACCCAAAACTTTGCGTAGTGAGATAGGGTTCAATATGGATAGGTATACTCCACGCTCACCAAAATAGATGCGATACGCAGCAATAAAGTTACAAAGAGATGGTTGCACGCAACTCCAAGCACTTAAATGCATTCAACTTGGAGTATAGATGCAGGTATCCTCTACACTCCAACATTCACTTCAAACGTTCTCTTCATTGTCAGTAGCTTTTCTTACGATTTGATAGTGAGCAGCTCCTTGGATGCAAATATTTTCATACAGATGTCCCTCCACTATTTCAAACTGAAGCTTCAAAATGTGTCTGTACCGCAATCAAGTCAGACCTTCCACGCAATTTTCGTTTCCAAACTAATCTGTTCACAATACAAACAGATGGACTTTCGTAGGAAGAGACCAAAAGTGAAGCCCTAGAAGCTGATAACAAAGAGTCGATGGAAACTTCTACAAGAACTAGAAGACCATTGCATTCTCCTCTTCACGCCAGAGCTGCAAAAAGAAAAGTAGGTACCAGCAAGTCGAGTCACAATACGACCTTCTGAAATCACACGCAGAGATGCATGCACATAGACAGAGATAAAATATCCAGCAGAGAAGATTGTCAAATTGTGCTCAAGAAGTCACACTTCATATCGGCTCGTGCAGAATTTGGAGTGGTAACCACACTGAAGAGAGAGGCCACTCACTTAGCACTTCTTAGGTTCTCAGAGGCTCAATTGAGCAGTGATATACAGAGGTAGTACTTGTTCCAGTTGTTTGCTTAGCTCAAGGATTAACTGGTGGAGATGGATCTGTGCAAGGCCACAGGATTGAAATAATGACTTGATTGCAACAAAATGAAATAATGGCGTCATTATTTCTATCTGGCAACAAAATGTGAAGGATACATGCAGATAGATACTGGCAGCCCCATACAACACAATGAAATATATATACCAGCACGTGAAGACACCAGGTCAAAACCATGGAATGAGGAGAATATGGGCCAGCAGCAACAACTAAATTCACACATCAATGTCTACAGGCCCTAAGAACCAAGGACAGCTCCGATACCACTGTTAGGTTGCCCACTTGGGCAAATAGGAAAATTGGCTTAGCACGCAGCCAAATACAAACAATGCACAAACACAAACAGAGAGTGGATGAGCGTGAACGCACAATTTATCATTAGGATACAGCTATATACATGGAGAAAGGACCCTTGGTTTCAACTTCCAAGTGGTCTCTTGGACTCCCAAAGAATCTACGTCTCCTACCTGACGGATTAGCTTCCAACAGAATAGTAGAAAGGAAAGGGATAATCCTCAAGTTCAAATGACACAAGATTAGAGGGCCAATCAAAATATATACATGGTGGCAGAAGAATTCAAGAAAGAAATCCATGAAGATATCAGAGACTTCAACAAGAATATTATAGAGGCAAACATGGAGTGCACAGAATACTGTAAGGAGCTCGAGAAGCGCAATGGAAACGAGACCCAAAGGTAACATCAAGTGAAAGCAGAGAGAATCAAGGATCATAGACTGTTGAGAGACTATATGAGGCATATAATGGGCTGGTTAGCATAGATTCAGCTAAAGAATGGATGACCTCAAGGCAGCCTTTGAAAGAATGGAAGTGAATAACTATACAAGGGAAAATATTAATAAAGGAGAAGACTACAGTGAGAGAATGCCAAACATGGATATGTCAACAACTCCCCAATCAGACAATGCAGAAACTAGATACCACTGAGTTACCTTTCAATGTTTTAATTGGTTCTTCAGCTGTCATTTGGATCACTGGAATAAGAAACCGTTAAGTTTCGGTTCGATTTTTGCTTCATTTTGAACAGACAAAACACTAGAGTGACAGCACGGGAAGCCTGCTCTTTCTGTCAGGTAGTTTTGAATTCTTTATATAATATAATCTCTTTTTACCAGCCAAAAACAAAATCAGTCTCAGAAATGCAACCAAGAAAAATGATGCAATCCACATAACATTAACACTTAAACTAATGATGCCATCCATGTAGAGTTAAAATTTTAACTAATGATTCCATCCATGTAGAGTTAAAATTTTAACTAATGATTCCATCCATCTAGCATTAAAATTCTGAGCGTGCACTCTCCATGGCAAGTCACTCTACTTCTGCTGCTGCTGCTGTTACACAAGTTCATTAAAAAGTCATGAATCGTGACTTCAAATGTTGACTTCCTTGCATCAATAGTTAGAGACGCAGATAATTAAAATTCCTACACACCTTTTGTCGCCATTTGCAATACCTATTCTATCACAATATGAATGGTCAGTGCCTACGTTGAAAAGAAGAGAAAAACACTGAACATAGAAAGAATAAAATAATTGTCAAGAAAACATAAAGGAGATGATTTAGACTTACAAATTTTCATCCACCCCGTTTCAGGTAGTCCATAGGAACTTCTCCTTTCATAGCAACATACAAGCAGGAATCCCCATTGATAGTCCCCTTTAGGTTATGAAATTGTCTATGTAAATGAAGAAGATTCTTAACTGGAGCTCAGAAAACATGAAGTTGACATGGAAAGGGACTAAGATTGCAGCAATGAGAAATTTTAAGTTTTGAAGTTTGAACATCAAGAAATGGTCCTAGAAACTATTATTATTTATTATGTATACAACCTGAAGTAATGCAATATATTTTGTAGATTTCTTGGTATGGATATGCTTCATAAGAGTCCTTTGGCATCTCAAGTTGTTATTAGCTAGTGGAGAGCTGTTATTAGAAGTTCCTTTATCAAAGTCATATGCATGCTCTTGCCAGATAGCAAATCAGTTATTAATCTGTAAACAAGCTCTCCCCACACTCTTATCCTGAGCCAAATATCTGTTGCTGAGCATATATCAGTTAATATGTGATTGCAGTATTTGAGGTGCTTGGTTTGTAAAAACAAGTGGATTGTACCTTTCAATCAGAATCCCAAGAAACAAAATGAATTATTCTGCATATCAAGTGGTTTGTTATCCAGACAAAGTTCATTAACAGTCAACATAAGAATAATAACAGAAGTGAATAGTTTCCTTTCCATTATTAGAAAAAGGTATTGGAATTTAAAAGCACCGTATTGTTTACAGACCTAAAGGTGTTTTAACTTTTGAATACAAACCCAACACTAGCCGACTATTATGGAAAGCAATTTAACTATAGGTTTCTCCAAAATCAGAACCTTGGAAGCTTTGGCACAATGCGGGCATGTATGCCTGAAATGGCAACAGCATAACATAGAGGGTAGCAGTTCTATATAAAACAATTCTAAGGAATCATCCCAGTAATTTAGGACAGATATAGTGAAATCGATTTAAACATAGTAAGGGCCGTTGGGGAAATTGATATGAATAATTTGGAACCCTGCTACTAAAATTCATTCAAAATAACAAACTCCGTATGACTCCCATGTAGCAGATTAACGATGGAACAAAATACCTGCAGATGCAGTGGAATCGGCCTGATCACCCGAGATTTGCATGCCTTGAAGCTTATCTCCAGTCTTCTCGGCTTCCTTATCAGCTGCCTCTGAAATCAATGAATACAAATACTAAACAAACGAAGATATGTTGCACCAAGTACATATGGAAGAGTATAAATGAGTACCTTTAACAAGATCCGGATACAAATGAGGGGCATTTTGGATGACCCAAGGTTTACATTTTTCAAAATCAGGGCCAAATTCACAATACTCGGCTGGCAAGCTACAGACTGAACAATACAACACTTGCACTGGTCGTGGTTTCTCCGCCATTTCTACTTCTCCTTGAATAATATAAACCCTTATTCTCTGAATTTGAATTTTCAGGAGGTTTTAATGGCAGGCAAGCAATTTTTGTTTTGGTTTTACCCCAATATTAAACTATGAAACCGCGTACGCAAGGGAAAACGAGAAGGAAGGCAAGTAAGAAACGTTTTATCATAATATCATGATATCATGAGACTAGTGGAGTGGAAAGGTAATAGAACTAGAATCTAATAGTTTGCTTCCTTTCGCTTTTTAAGGTGGATGGAATGGGCTCGTCACATCTTTTCCACTTTTTATGCATTATTTCGCGTTTTAAGGTGGATGGAGTGGGCTCTTCACATCTTTTTCTCTATTTATACTGCATAGAGAAAAAAATTATGATAGTATAATAAAATAATTTGATATAAGTAGAAAGCATTGGCAAGTTTATTGTTTGTAGAATAAACTCGTTTGAGTGGGTGTAAATGTTACTATGGGATGTGGGAATAACATATTTTTATTTAAGGATTTAAAATAAATAAAATTGATGAGAGTTGGAGATTTTCACTTTAAATTAGTGATAGATGAAGGTAAAAACAGATATTTGATATTAGGGGTGGAAGACAGGTGCAATGCTAAGGTTATGAAAGGGATTTTGTTGTTCTATGGGATAACTGTATAGAAGATTTGAGGAAAAGGCGCATCATAATCAAAAAGGCTAGAGACGAACTGAACAAAGTTGGAGGTCATTATACATCAAAGTTGAGCTACAATGTTCTTAGGTCAACAGGAGAATAAATGGTGGTGGTCAAAGATCTAGAAGGTAAGGGCTCCCAGGAAAACAATTCTTCATACGTGGCTAGCCTTGAATAATAGAGTTTTGACACGGGATTTTTTTCATAGAGGACGAACTCAAGCTCCTGGAATGTATTGTTCATGTAGGAACAATGAGGAAAATAACACACACCTCGCTATCAACAACTCGTTTACTCGATAAGTTTAGAAAGATATTTCCCAATGGATAATATTCCTAATATATGGATCGGTGCTACTATAGAAAATTATTTGTTTAAGTGGTTTCCTAGACAAGATATGAAGTAGCTAAGGATCGTCCCTTATCTAGTTTTAGGGGCATTTGGATAGCTCATAATGTGTCATTATTCGAAGACAAATAAGTGCCCCCCTTCCAAGTCACAACTCTGGCCATTGCTTTGTTCCAGTACTTTAAGGAAAGCACTCATACGATGATCCCTCATCAAGTGGGGTTTTTTTTACAACGCCTATAAAGGGGCGTAAAACATATATGGGCTAAGGAGTTTGTTCTACTCGGAAGATAATCATTTTTTTTTAATTTAAAGCCAATATAGGCAGTGGCTCCAGCAACCTAGCAAATCTAATGGTAGTTGGATCCCTCTTAATGTTGGTCATGTCCAAAGGTGTACACAAGCTTCACGTATATGGAGACTCTCTTTGGGTGATTAAGTTATTAACACTTGAACAAGTAATTTAGAATGTGAATTTGCAACCATAGTAACTCAAATGCAAGAAGATTCCACGCAATTGGAGATGATCAAATATAATCATATTTACAGGGAGTTAAACATGATAGCTTATACTCTTTATAAACATGGCTTGTATCTAGATTCGAGGTTTCTCTAGTTAGAAGAGCATGTATATGGGATCTTTTCTAGTCTATATTGAATCTTTTATTAATTGTCTTGTTGTAGTGATAGGAAGGACTTGTCCTATTGTGTGATGACCTTATTAGGTGTCATATGTCAAGAAGACTATATTATGTCAAAGATGTATGAGAGTTGTATAGGGTGTCTATCAAAAAAGGGTCCTATGTTGTGAGATGTTAGCAGGCAATGGCCAACAATGTCAATAATATTTATAGTTTTAAGAGTCTTTATGATGATGGACTTTGTGTTTTGGCACTTGACAAATGTATTTTGTATTCTCTTTTTGAAAATAAAATGTATTTTTTTGTTTGGAAAAAAGGTTTCATCTAACCCTTAACCAAATAAAGGAGGAGAAAATGATCATGTATGGTGCTCTTGGGAAGATTACGAGTCATTAAGGACATTCAGTATTTCATATGAAAGAACAAGGATGCCATAGAGGATGAATTGGAATTTATCAAAAGATAAAATGTAATAGGTTTCATTAGCACTTTCAAATCTTAAATGTGAGGATGGATATTTTTAGAAAAAACGAGAAAAGTTTGCGGAGAATTAACATCCAAGTAGGATTTGGAGGTGAACTTAAGTGTGGGAAAATGAGACATTGCTCGTTAATAATCATCTTCAATGAATTTTAGTGCATTAAGGCATGGATGGTTCATGTATCCCACAAATCCATGGAGACGTGAGTAACCTAAAATCTCTCCTCCTTGGCAATAATGAATGCATATCATAAACCTAGAGATAATGCACGAATAGTCACCAAGCAACCACCCATTGACACCTTAATGAGCTACAAGAATCTAAATAAGCATGCATTGTAGGAATTCCAATGTCAATTATAATTTTGATATTTTTGTTTCATTTTTTGTGAATGCACAAGCTTGATAAGCATTAAAATTTAATGGATAGTTTTAAGAGGTCCATTTAAGCTCTAAACTTGTGGTTTTTTGAGGTTGCAATTTATATATGTAAAAGGCCTCAAAGTCTCCATGAGTTTGCTTTAGAAAGGTCTACATTTAAAAAATATGTAATATTAGGACCTAGACTATTCTAGTTTCGATTAGCACTTAGCATTTGGCATGTGCTAGTTCTGATTAGCTCACAGGGAAATGGATTGTGGTAGTTGTTTGGCTTATGGAAGTGATCTGCCGCACACTTCTTTTCTAGGGTGAAATCAATGAAGCACAGGCTGAACCGGCACTGTTCCAACTGAAGACAATGCTTAGATCTGGGAGATGCACAGAGGTGAAAGGGAGTCCACAGAAGATGTAGCTATGCGTGCCCTGGATGTGAGGAGGTGCTAACAATGCAGCGTGATGAAGGAGGAGCTATGCTCATTTGCCCATGAAGTTGGAATATTTCAGCAAGAGCGTAGCATCAGTCTGGCCTACTCCTACTTGCTCAGCAGATTCTGGCAAGAAGAAGAAAACCTCCAATGAGAGAGAAATCCTATGGGGAAGGCTAGCTCTCTGTATGGGAGGTGATCACTGATGGATTGAAAGACCAAAGGCTGCCATGAATGAGGCGCTCTAGCTGCTTCACGCTAAACCCTAAAAACAAGACAAATAAGCAAAAAGGAAACGTAGAGAGAGAGACGTGTTTCAGCAAAAAAAAACAAAGAAGACCTTTTTTATTAGGGAGCGTCCTCTTATATAATGATGAGCTTTCTTATTTGCATAAATAAACATAATTAATTAATAAACCTAATTTATCCTTTTTCCATCTTCTCCAGGCTGCCCAATTCCTCCCTGTTTAGATCTGGAAGCGTCCCGGCTTCCATGAGAAGGTGAGGAAACATTATGTGCAAGACTTCAGCTGTGATCCACTTTGCCTGAGCTGGGGTTTGTCCTTGATGAGCCATGAGATAAGAAGTGTATATTCGGTGCCTTGTAGAACGGGTCTCAGTGTCCAGGAGAGTGTCTTTGGCCAAGGGGAGTTGGAAGTCTGGAATGTTGTCGACTGGATGAGTAATGATGATTGGTTCCTCCAGTAGGGGGAGCTCAAACAACTTCAGATGATTGACATTAATGACATTATGGATTCCCAGTTGTGGTGGAAGATCCAATCTGTAAGCATTTTCTCCAATTTTGTCAAAGGATACTACAAGGGCCATATCTTGTTGGTAGGAGCTTGTGATGCTGGCCTTTGAAGCATTTTTTATCCAAGTGTAACCAGACTTTATCTCCAAGTTGACAGGTCAGGAACTTCCTTCGTTTGTCATGACGTTGCTTGGCCTGATCCTGAGCTGCTTTGAGTGTTGTTGTGACTGCAGTGTGGCGTTGTGAAATTTGTTGTAGAAATCGTTGGGCTGAGATTTGTTCCTTCTGTTGGTGCACGGTACCTTGAGGAGCTAAAGTGAGTGGGAGCTCTGCTGGAGATGTTGGTTGGAAGCCAAAGCAGACTTCAAAAGGAGAAAACCCGGTAGAGGAATGTGTGGCCTTATTGTAGCTATGCTGGAGGATGTGCAAATAATTGTCCCATTGTTTGCTACGTCCAAAGTGAGTTCTAAGAGCATGAACCCAGACCCTGTTCACTACTTATGTTTGGCCATCCGTTTGAGGATGGAATGCTATGGAAAACTTGAGTTTGCACCTTAGTAGCGCCCAGATTGTCTTCCAAAATGTGCTTATGAAGCGAGACTCTCTATCTGATATGATAGTGCTTGGTAGGCCAAAATGTGGCCAAACATGCCGGAAGTATAACTCTGTTGTTCGTGCTGCTGTTGTAGTTTTTGTGCATGGAGTAAAAAGTGTCATTTCGTTGAAGCGGCATACCACTACCCAGATTGCATCATGTTTCTTTTGGGTGGTTGGGAGTACACCGAGAAAGTCCATGGAGATTGACTCCCAAGGCCATGAAGGAAGAGGCAATGGCTGATATAAGCGATGTTTCCGGTTGGATGGCTTGGGTTGGGAGCATAATGCACAAGCTCGGATAAATTTCTCAACTTGGGGCTGCATGGAAGGCCAATGGAAATGGCGTTGCATATTTTGGATGGTCTTTGTGGTACCGAAGTGGCCACCATAGGCTGAAGCATGCGCCTCCCCGATGAGCAAGAGGTGTTCTTGTGAATGTGGAACACATAGCGAATTGAATTTATAAAGCCAACCATCCCAGATAGTGTAGTCTAGGAAGGGGGTCTGATTGATCTCTGTGGGTCTGTGCAAGGCTATCCAAATTGTTTGAAAGTCCAGGTCGGTAGCATATTGGTCCTTCCATGTGTAATAGTTGGTACAACGCACCTCTAGAATGGAGAGGGTTGTAGTAGGTGGTCGACTGAGCAAATCAGCCATCTTATTCGAAGTGCCTTTCTTATATCGGATGACCAAGTGAAACTGTTGAATGTAGGAGGCCCATTTAAGGTGCCTTTGTTCCTGAATCTTTGATTGTGAATTGATAAAAATCAAAGGATGGTGGTCTATATGCAAGATGGTTTCTTTACCGAGAAAATAATGTCTCCATTGCTTGAGGGCTTGAACTAGGCTGTAAAATCTTTGTCATAGGTGTTATAGTTCATCTTGGCCTAGGAAAGAGTTTTAGAGTGATAAGCAATGGGGTGGCCTCCATGTTTAAGCACGGCCCCAATAGTATATTGTGAGGCATCAGATTCAATCTCAAAAGGTTGAGAGGGATCCGACAGATGTAAAACCGGTGATGAGCATAGGGCTTCCTTGAGCTGAGTAAAATGACTAGTGGCTTCATTGGTCCAATTAAATGTTGAAGAACTATTAGAAAGCTGATGTAAAGGATGAGCAATCTGAGAAAAGTGCAGAATGAACTTACGATAGAAATTTAACCACCTAGAAATCTTTTGAGCTCACTCGCCGAAGAAGGGAGTGGCCATTGCTTCAATGCTTTGATACGGGTTGGATCTGGTTGAATACCTTTCGAATTGACCACAAATCCTAGATATGGAACTGTATACTGACCAAAATATGACTTCTTTTATTTTACCTGCAACTTGTTGGCTCGGAGGATTTGGAAAATTTGTCGGACATGTTGCATGTGTGCATCCCATGTATGGCTGAAGATGAGAATGTCATCTAAGTAAATGACCACCATGCGGCCCAAATGTGGTCTAAAAATGTCATTGATGAGCCTCATAAATGTTGCTGGAGCGTTGGTGAGGCCGAAGGGCATGACTTTCCATTCATAAAGACCAAATTTGGTCTTAAATGTTGTCTTCCATACATCATCTGGGTTCATTCGAACCTGATGGTAACCAACTATCAGATCTAGTTTGGTGAACCATTTTGCTCCTTGGACGGTGTCGAGTAACTCCTTAATTCGGGGTAGTGGGTAACAGTTTTTTACAGTAGCTTTATTGAGGGCCCGGTAATCAGTGACAAGGCGCATGTCTGGGGTATCTCGTTTGGGAATAACAAATGCAGGAGACGCGCAAGGAGAAGAAGAGGGTTGGATATGACCGAAGTTAATGAGTTATGTCAATTGTTTTTCCATTTCCTTCGTTTCTGTGGGGGCCAACCGGTAAGTGGGGGCATTAGGTAAGGCAGATCCGTGGATGAGATGTATTGAATGGTCTATGTGTGTGGAGGGGGGGAGGCCCCCGTAGGAGGTTGAAACACATCGGAAAATTCTTTGAGTAGGGGATTCATGGCTTCAGGAACAGGATGAGTGGTATTGTTTGGTGGTATAGGGCACACCAAACAGAGATATATACACTAATTAAGTTGGACATGTGGGGTTTTCTCGGTAGTAGAAGGGGTTTTTGGTGTTGCTGCTGTTAATATATAGGTGTGGCCATCTTTTGAAAGCTTATATTGGCGAGCTTTGGCTAGATAGATAGCATTTCTTTGTGATTAGTAGGGTATTCCTAATAGTAAATCTGAACAATCCAAGGGGGAAACATCACAGAGAACAGTGTCTTTGAATTGGCCTATAGCAAAGGTGACAAGGCATCGCTCAGATACTAGGAGACGAGGACCATCCTTTTGAACCCATCTGAGTTGATAAGGGCGTGGGTGCGGAGTAGTAACCAGGTTAAGGCGGTTGACTAGGGCTTGAGATACCAAATTATTTTGGCTACCATTGTCCATAATCAGTAAGGCTAAAGAATTTTTTATTTGGCAATTATGAGTGAAAAGTGGTTGGGTTGAGGAGTTTGAATCATCCTGGGTCATTAGGATCAAAGAGGGATCCACTTCGATGGGATCGTCTAGAGCGACTTATTTAGTGTCCTCCGCTAGTGGAGTATTAATGAGCTCTGTGAGTAAGGCTTTGTTGGTCTTTAGATTTTGGAGGGTTCGACAATCTGAGGAGTTGTGTGAGGTAGCCTTATGGAATGAACACCAAGGTGTTCTTGTATTTGTATGGCTAACATGATTTTGAGGTCGAGTAGGTGGAAAATGAGCTGAAGAGTTGGAGATGGTTGTTTGAGAGGGAGAGGCATCAGGGTTGGGGCGGTATTGAGGAGTACAACCCCTAGGAGAAATCTTTCTTTCGAAAGCTAATGCTCTCTGAAAAACTTTATCTAATGTTGGATTTTCAAACATCTCTACCTCTCTATGGAACTGCATTAATAAACCAACGATAAATTTAAGAATGAGTACCTCTTCTGGGTTTGGAATGTGGAGCTGTAGGCGCAGTTTGCAAAAGAATTCGATGTAACCTTGAATGCTTTTGTGAAGGAAGTTGTCTGATTTGATGCCATCTCATCCATAGAGATTGTACATACCCTGGTGGGTAGAAGCGGGTTCTCAATGCGTCAAAAAGTTGAGCCCAAGTTCGGATGGGTGTGGAGGAGGAAGTTCCAAGTTCCACCACGAATGTGGTCTTTTCTTGCTCAGTGTCCCATCAGGTTTGTGCAAGGCCTTCAAGTTGTAAGGAGGCAATTTGAAGCTTTCTCTCCTCAGTGCGTCCTGTGCATGTGTTAAAGTTGGTGGAGAGGCTACAGATCCATGAATCAACAGCTTCTCTATTGGTTTGCCCCGCAAACTTAGGGAGTTGTATTCTAGTGTCCAATCGGAATGGGTTTGGATTGGACTGTTGTTGCATCCTCAACAACTCATTGAGTACAGAAGCAAGATCTTGGACTGGATTTGAAGTATTGGAATCCGATTCTACTGCCAAGGGATCTCTCTGAGGAGGCATGGTGAGGCCAACTGAAGATCACAACCAACATAGGTGGTAAGAAAAACCTAAAATAGAGCAAAGGATTTGTAGGTCTAGAGGGAGAGATCTGTATTGTTTTAGATCTGTGAACCTCCTCTCTATTGTAGCTGAGATCTGTGCACCCTTGGGGCTATGAGATCTGTGAATTCACTTGCATTCATCAACGTGGAGGCTGGTGAAATCTGGAATGTTTCATTAAAAATACCCAAAAAAAATTTGTTAGAGCCCATAGTCAAGATCTTAAGGCTCTGATACCATTTGATCTGTCGCGCACTTCTTTTCTAGGGTGAAATCAATGAAGCACAGGCTGAACCGACACTGTTCCAGCTGAAGACAATGCTCAGCTCTGGGAGTGCGCAGAAGATGTAGCTACGCGTTCCCTAGATGTGAGGAGGTGTTGATAGTGCAGCGTGATGAAGGAGGAGCTATGCTCATTTGCCCATGAAGTTGGAATATTTAAGCAAGAGCGTAGCATCAGTCTGGCCTGCTCCTACTTGCTCAACAGATTCCGGCAAGAAGAAGAAAACCTCCATTGAGAGAGAAAGCCTATGGGGAAGGCTAGCTCTATCTATGGGAGGTGATCACAGATGGATTGAAAGACCAGAGGGTGCCATGAATGAAGTGCTTTGGCTGCTTCACACAAAACCCTAAAAGCAAGACAAATAAGCAAAAAGGAAACGCAGAGAGAGAGACGTGTTTCAGCAAAAAAAAAAAAGACCTTTTTTATTAGGGAGCGTCCTCTTATATAATGAGGAGCTTTCTTATTTGCATAAATAAACATAATTAATTAATAAACCTAATTTATCCTTTTTCCATCTTCTCCAGGCTACCCAGGAAGTTGCTATGCAGCTTGTTTTTTGGTATGAAATGTTGTGTGTGTGTGGATAGTTTTATGGAATCATTTTATCCAAAACACACATGCATGCACATACATTTCAAGGAAAACCTTGTGGGATTTATATTCTTCCCCATTATATCTAGATGGAAGGTAACTTAATTGCTTACCACAATGTCGGTCAATAACCCAAAGGGACTCAACTATTTGATTTAAACTTGTTATCTATGACCTCTTTGACAATAACAGGCCTTGGGTGGGTGGTTCAAAAGATTGAGCTAACCCTTGGGGCTATGTATGTATGTATGTGTGTGTGTGTGTGTTTACTAAGGGGGATATTTTTAATATATCAATTTAAACATACCGATAGAGTCAATATGCATTTAATGGCATGATAGAGGCACAATAACATCAATGTACAAGAACTTATACATGTCATATGACTTATTTTGAGGGAGGATTAGGGTGTTTGCATTAATGGAGCTTGATTTAGTTTACTATTCTCTAGATCCATATGAGGGACATCATATTTGTGTTAAACCTAGACTTAAAGTCTGTGTGAGATGGGACGATTGTAACACCCCTGGTTTGAACCCCGGTTATTTTGTTAATGTAATTCTATAAAAGATGATGAGTGCCTGTAAGGAATAACTCATGTTGTATTTTTGTTGTTAATATAAAAATCAAGCTGGCAATGGAAAAGCCAACACGCTGAATGAACATGGACTCATGTATTCACCTAGGTCCGTAAGGGGGGGGGGGGGTGGCATATATCCTAAAAGCTAAAAATGACCCCATGTGTCCTTGCTTACTTCTTAACCTTTGATACAAACCTTAACCTTTCCTAATTATTCCCTAAAACCTATTTTTGAGTTATTGAGGGATTAAGTGAAGCATTAGCAAGTTAATTGTTTTTGGACAAGTGTCACAAGGATGTGACCAGGGCATGCAAGGTTGGTGGAGCCTTGGCCATGGTGATCAGAACGTAGCTGGAGGAGGGAGGAATGCGCAAAGAAAAAGAAGGAAGAGGGTGTCTAGAGAGAAAGTGCAGCAAAGAAATGGTGCGTAGCAGGGAGGACTGAGCACAACAAGCAAAATGCACAGAGAAACGTAGTGCAACATGAGATTGTTACAGCGTTGAAGTCAATTTTGACTGAGTGTGGAATTTGTGGAAATTAGAAATAACTAGAGGATATAGTAGTCCAGTTCTAGAGCGAAGTGTCCAATTGTCCACAATTTATTTTTGGTGGATGGATTGGTTGAGAGTTAACCTAAAAGCTCAAGCTTGGTTGTTATCCTTTTTGTTGATGAAAATTTTCCCCTGGCTTTGCCTCTGCCTACACCAATGATATAGAAAAGGTGTGAGAAATTCCTTTAGCAGAGTTCTAAGCAAAGGTGTAGTGATGGATTTTCATTGTGGTGCTAGTTAGAATGAAGCTAAGGGGAGGGATTGCACAGTTGGCATGGATTTGGTGAGAAACCAGAGAATATTGTTTTCCAAGTGAGGAAGTGTTGAGAGAAACCTGATACTGGTGAAATCCTGTGGTGAATGCATTAGCCCCAACTCAGGGGTGGTCTCTGGGAGCTAAAATAATATAGGATGGACAGAGACCTATGGTTGGATAGAGCGTGGCAGCCACAAAGCCAGTTGTCAACCATTGTAAATAGATAAGTTATTTGAACTCAAGAATGGTTTAATATAGATTAATATATTCATTTATGTATGAGGTATAATGTGTTGAATGAATGTTATTCAATGGTTGAATGACTCTATTGAATGGACAAACAATTGTATGTGAAGTTACTTATTAAATTTGCAAGTTGTGAATGAATATGAATGGGGGGTAAAACCGTACCTTGGATGGACATAGGTTGTTTTTCCAATAGGTTCCAAAGGTTATTGGTTTATGGATGTGTTTGATGTATGGTTAAGACATGCCTAAATGGACGTTGGGAAGCCAATAGAGTCCATAATCAGTAAACCAAATCTATTTAATTAATTAACTAACTGAACCTATTTTCATTATTTGAAGATTAACAAAGTTGTATGGATATGAATGTAATGTGTATAAATTGCTTGCTTGCATGCAATTTCCTTCAGTATTGGTAATATGGAATGAGGGAACTCATCATTTAGTATTATATGAAACTAGTAAACGGATGAAAACAATAGTTATTTGACAGTTTGCTTGCAATGGACATTGGAAAACAATTCAATGAATTCCAAAGGTTGAGATTACCTCCTGTTCATAAACTCTATTTGTATGGTTATGAAAGATTGTTTGTAGGTAGAAATTCGCTCCAAGAATCATTTCAATTTTTTTGTGCAGGCTTGGTGGCTCTCTTCGCCCAGCTTGACTGTTTGCAAGTTTTGGCGTGCAAGGTGGAGTTGTGGTTTGAATAGTTGGTGTCCTTCTTTGGAACCTATCTTTGCAGGATTTTGATTTTCAGTTAGCTATGTTTGGAGTAGCATTGATCTGCTGATCTCTATAGTGTTTGTGTCTGGTGGTGCTCGCCCAACTTGTGTTGTGGCTAAATTTTGGAACATACCTTTGCTAAATCACTGAAATTGGAGGATGATTCTATGTTATTTTGGTTTTTTCTGAGTTTCTTGATATTCTTGTGTTCCTCTTAAGTTCTTTATCTTGTGAAGCTCTTGCCATGGTTGTTGGGGGGATCCTCCCCTCCCATGAACTCACTACTTTCAGGAAACTAGTTGCAGCAAGTGGTTTAAGGAAGCCCTCCCAGAACCAGCAGAATTTTGTCAAGAAACTTGACAATATTCCCTCGGTGGATCTTCCTACGGAACAACCATGTCGTACAACCATGAACATTGCAGACCAGGGTCTCATTGGCCAATTTATTGGTCTCTGGCCATCTTGGTCTCTGGCCATCTCCAAAGGCTATTGACGAGTAGGTTCAAAGAAACTGGAAACCCCTTTTCTCAGAAGGCATTCGAAGCAACCTAATAGGTAAAGGATATGATGTTTTTCTTTTTGAAAATTCAGAAGATAGAGACTTATTTTTTTGAAATGGACCATATTTCATGGGTCCTTAAGGGCTTTATCTGAATAAGTGGACTCTGGACTTTTATATGAATCAATATGTCCCTTCTGTTGTTCCTACATGGGTTAGGCTATCGCATCTCCCTCTTCAATGTTGGAATTTAGAGTCTCTTGAATCTATCAGAAACACTTTGGGGAAGTACATTGATAGGGATGAGAGAAAAGAACAATATGCATGTGCTCAGATATGTGTTGAAGTGGATATAGAGGTATGGATTCCTGAAGCAATTAAGTTGACAGTAGCCGATTGGTCTCATGTGCAAGAGCTCGATTATGAGAAATTTCCTTTTAAGTGCAGACATTGTCATGGCTATGGGCACTTTGCCAGATCATGTAAGAAGAGAATTGATGAAGGAGCTGCTAAAGATAAGGGAGAACAATGGACACAAGTATAGAAGCTTAGTTCAACAAAGTAGGGCAATATTTCTAAAGGAAAAAGAGCAGAAATTGGGTTAGGCAGTAATCCCATTGGACTACGGCAAAAGGAAAATGATGCAACAATGAAGGAAGTAACAACTCAAAACATCTTCGAAATTCTGAGTATTCTTGAAGAACAAATGCCTTCAATACTTGAAGAGGGAGAAGTTCCTCAATATCAAGATCCAATTCGAGAAGAAAATAAGGAATTAGCTGAGTCAAATCAGGGTTCCCCGACTGATGGACACTCACCCACATATGCAGAAATGGCAAAAAAAAGAAACACATTTATAATTCTAGTTCATTTGATGAAGATTCTATTAAGAGGTCCTCAAAAAAAGGACACAAATCTCTTAAGAAAGTCCAAGAGGAAGAAGCAGAACGTCTGAAGATGCAAGGAAGCCAAGCTACAATTGAGATGTCAGTTGCCAGGAACACCAGGGCTAGACCTTCAAAAGGAGGCCCTCTCCCTTCCGTCAAATAATGAGCATAGTCTCTTGGAATTGCATAGGGCTTGGCAATTCTTCAAAAGTGGAAGTTGTAATGATCTTTTAAGAATGGCTTCTCTAGACGTTCTTCTGCTCCAAGAGACAAAAATCGATGAGGATAGCCTTCTATCCATAAGCAATAAGAAATGGAAAACGAATGTAGGGAAGGTTGTGAGTGCTAGAGGCACCATTGGTGGAATCACTACCTTATGGACAAAAAATGTTTATTATTATTATTATTATTATTATTATTATTATTATTTGGGAACACTCTCATACCACGCAGCATTGGATTTTATCAACACTTTGACACACTCCAAGTAATAAATTGTTTGCTCTTTTTAACCTTTATGTGCATGTCAACTTCCAATAAAAAAAAGGTTGTTGGAACTTGTTGGAAGCCTTTCTTGCTGCTAACTCTTTCTCCAACATAATCATAGTTGGTGATTTAAATATCATAATGAATGATAAAGAGAAAAAAGGAGGTGTATGTGGGAGAGATCCCATGCTTAAATTGGTGGAAAATCTCATTCTAATGTGGGAACTGATTAATTTTAAGCCAAAAATAGGAAGATACACATGGATAAATAATAGAACTAGAGCAGGAACATCTCTACCAGATTGGATCGATTTCTAGTGCAGAGTTCTCTATTGTTGGATAAAAAAAATATTTCCTCCAGTATCTTTCCTAAGATTACTTCAGACCACAATCTGATTATGCTGCAGATTGAAGATGAAGAGGACCTTGTCCCCATTCCATTTAGGTTCAGTCCACTATGGAAAGACAGAGATGGTTTTATGAGTACGATAACCATGGCATGGGACCTTCCAGTTGTTGGATTGTCAGAATTTGTTTGCGAGAGGAAGCTCAAAAATACCAAAGCTGTCTTAAAGGATTGGGTTAAACTCACTCAAAAAAATCCATTCAATGAAAGGAAAGAAGCCCTGGAAAAATTGAAGAAGATCCAATTGGAAATGGAAGATTCAGAAATTACCCCTGCCTTGGTAGAAAAAGAGCAAAAATATCACTTCAATTCTTTTCAAGCTTTCAGGCGAGAAGAAGAATACTGGAGACTGAAGTCACATAGTACTTGGCTAAAAGTTGGAGATCGGAATACCTCTTTTTTCCAAAAGCAATGTAGAGTAAGACTCTCCCAAAATTATATATTGAAAAACTCATTTCTATGTGGTGAAACTTTTAAAGGAGTTTCTCAAATTAAACAAGTGGCTGAAGTTCATTTTCAAAACCTATACAAGGAAGATGACTCCTTTGATTCAGATTTAACCTCTGAATTTTTGTCCAATATTCCTTGTATGGTGAGTGAGGAAGAAAATGATGAGTTAATGAAGCCTTTTTTTGGAGCAGGAAATTATTGATGTTATTTGGTCAATGGAGCTAGATAAAGCCCCATGCCCTAATGGTTTCTCCTTTCATTTCTATCGAGTTTGTTGGACAATAATTCGAAAAGATTTACTTTGGATGATAAAAGAATTCCGGTTAAAAGCCAAAGTGGTTGGCTGCACAAATTTCACATTTCTTGCATTAATTCCTAAAGAAGTCAATCATTCTTCTTTTGATCGATTCAAACCTATTTCACTTTGCAATGCTTCTTATAAAATCTTCTCTAAACTATTAGCTAATAGACTAAAACCTCACCTTGTGAAATTGATTTCTCCTCTTCAAGGTGGGTTTGTAAAAGGGTGACATATTCTGGACAATGTAATTCAAGTTCAGGAAACTATGCATTCCAGTTTTCATCGGAAGGAGAAGGGCATGCTTATCAAACTCGATATGGCGAATGCATTTGAGAGGGTAAAGCTTTCCTTTCTTTACTTAGTTCTCCATTCTTTTGGATTTAGCTCTACCTTTATAAATTTGATAAAACCTTGCATTAATAAACCTTGGATAGCGCCATTAGTAAATTGAAGACCAACAAATTTCTTTCGAGCTACCAGGGGTCTTCGTTAGGCTATCCTCTTTCACCATTTTTGCACATTCTTATGGCCGATTCTTTAAGCCAAAAGTTAACAGCAGGAAAAAATGATGGGAGCATTCCGGGCATATCTTCAGCAGTTGGAGTGGAAGCTATTAACCATACCCTCTTTGCTGATGATACTTTGCTTTTGGGAGGGGCTTCATTAAAAATGGCAATATTTTTTTCAAAAATTATGCATCAATTTTGTATTATTTCAGGGGCACTTATCAACAATCGTAAGACTGTCATGTTCGGATGGAATGTAGATAAATCAAAATATTAAATTGAGCACATAGATATATGGATCAACACACAACTCACAAAATAGATCACACAATTTACTCAGCAATTGAAGAATGAAATAGTGAAAAAATGGCTTGCAACTGTGAATGCTTTCATTAATAAAAAGTAATTAGATAATTAATTACATGAAGTACAATGGCTAAATAGCCACATGCAATTCTAATTGGTTGGACTCTACTTGACTGACTCGGTTAACTGACCTTGTCTAAATCATTATCGGAGTTCAAAATCCAAACTCGTGTGTCTAATTCAGTGTTGACTAGTCTAATTGACTGAGGTAGGTGATTAAATGTGCCTCACTCTGCATGCAGCCATGCAATCCTAGCGCTAACTGAATAGAACTGAATGCAACTGACTCCTAATTGAGCTTGACTAGTCACCAACTGGACTCAACTAATGGAGGTTGGTATCGACACTCCCAGTGGCTTCTAATTTGTAGGGATTGATCTAGGAGGCTCCTAAACTGATGCATGCAAGTGAAATCTGTGGCAGTTGTCCTCAATTAGTGTTCCCCACACTTTAGTAACTGGTGCATGTTCCCCAATTAGTCCAAGTGGACCTAATTGTGCTAGTGACTAAAAATAGACTGAAAGGACTCTCGATTTAGACATGACTCCTGATTTAGACATAATGACCAAATTGGACAAGGGAGGATTATAATCCTAACACCCCCCTGAGTGCTAACTTGGACAATTTGTGGGCCCTGGTAATTAAGACCATAGGTCACCCATTACAACAAGTAAATTAAAGTAACTGCTCAACACAAGGAGTTGGGGAAAAAACCACATGGGAAAGAAGCCCCCCCTCTAACTAAGCAGATAGAATCAGGATTCAAGTTTAAAAAACTTAAAAATGTGTTGTTGCAATCTCTGTGATGTAGCGGAGCAACATGCATGATGTTCTATGCACATGTATCCTGGGGCCTGGCATGTAGACTTCTCCATCTTCTCCCAAAATGATGATGGAAGGAAGGAGGAATGTAACCTTTGCCTCTTGCTGGATGAAGAGGTGTATGATCAACTCTATTCTTATGAATGTAGTGAGACTAATCCCTTTCCATGTAGCATCTTACATGAAGTATATTGCATCTCTCCGAAGGAGGTATGATTGCATGACATAGTGCAAGGGTCTTTCCCTTCTGAGTGTCAGATGGATTTCCAGTCATCTTCCTAGCTTCCAGTTTGGAAGTAGGGACTAGATTTGGATCTGAATCACCCTAAATCTCAATCTCATAAATTGAAACAGATAGATATGCAATACTAATGGAAACTACAAAAGAAGTAGATGAAATGTTTTTACCTTCCCTTGCAAGTGGCTGTTGAGAGTGCACTGGTTCTGAAAATGGCATGAAGTGTGCGAACTCATATGCCTTGGAGGCATGATTTGCAGCACCCTTCGCTATGATGTTCCCAGTAGAGATATCTGTGATATCCATCAAGTCAGGACCAAATATGACTCGCTTTGGAGAGCCAGTATGAGTCATATGGTATACAGATAACATGTTTGCAACTAGGGAGGGAACATAAAGCACATCTTTGAACTTTCCATGTTCAAGCTTGATAGAGCCCTTCCCTTTGGTTTGAAATTTACTGTTATTACCCATTTGAATACTAGGACCATCAAAAGACTGCAAGGAAGAGAATGATTCTCTGGATGCAACCATATGATTGGAAGCTCCATAATCAATGAGGAAGGCATGTGCTGTTGAGCAGCTAGCCTTCAGTGCATGGCATGTCTCTTCATGTTCTTTAGTTTCTTCTCTATGGTCATCCTTCCTTGCGCTAGCAGGTACAGTAATGTTATGTTTCTTCAGAAGAAGAGAGATATCATCAATTGTTCTTCTCATACAGGAGCTTTCTGGATGAAAGACCCTTTCGCAGTAAGAACATAGTGTCTTTCCTTTGTCATTCTTCTTACTTATCTTCGAACCTGAAGGCTCATTTGACTGCTCTTTCTCTACATGAGACTCATCCTTTTGCTTCCCTTTATAATTCGCTACCTTAGGTCCTCCTGCAACCAGTGCTTGATCTCTGGAAGGTCGAATGATCCCCATTTGGGTCAACTTATCATGCTTTTGAGTGAGAGATTCAATGAAGGAGTTAAGAGTAGGCATCTTCTAGTTTGGAGTAGAGAGCTTCACAGAATGAAATGCTGATACAAAGACTGAATAGTATGCACCAAGTTTGGAGAGAATGGCAAGGATGAGTTGATAATCCTCCTTCTTAACCTTGCACAACTTCAATTGGAACACTAGAAGCTTGAATTTTGTGAAGAAGTCATTTAGTGTTTTGAAATTGGCTGGATGAAGAGATATTAGCTCATTCTCCAGTTGTTGGATCCTTAGATCATCTTGCTTGTCAAATAAGGAAGCAATCTTATCCCAAACCTCCTTGGGAGTCTTTGATCCATTGATGTGGAAGAGAAGGTCTCAAGAGATTGAGAGGCACAAGCATCCGTAGGCTTCATCAAGCCTATTCCAGTATGTTTCTTTGTCAACATAATGAATTGGATCTTTCTCTGTCTTCATTGTGAATCTAAAGAGTCTTTTGGAGCGTAGCTGCATCTCCCTGTCCTCCTTCTACTGGTGGTAGTTGAAAGGAGTGAGGAGGTCCATTGGAGGAGCCATTTAGAATGCAAAGAAGGACTGAGCTGCTGTAGCGAATGTAGTGAAGGAGACTAAGCTGCTTATAGCGAATACAGTGAAGAAGACTGATAAACCTGTAAATCACACAATAAAATAGGAAAAATAAGGTCAACAGTCTGCACTTTTGGAATTTCCTTCACACCCAGCATAGTTGATAAAGCAAGCTTGATCAACAATTCCTTAACTTGGGATATTAAGTGGTAAATTCTCCACTTCTGGTGCAGTACAAGAAGGAGCAATTTTGTTCAATTTTTTTTTGATCCAAGTATGGATCTATAGTAGGAGAAGTGCCTTGTCCCGTCGAGGCTCTCATACCATATTAAATTGAACACATAGATATATGGATCAACACACAACTCACAAAATAGATCACACAATTTACTGAGCAATTGAAGAACAAAACAATGCAAAAATGGCTTGCAATTATGAATGCTTTCATTAATCAAAAGTAATTAGATAATTAATTACAATGAAGTACAATGGTTAAATAGCCACATGCAATTCAAATTGGTTGGACTCTACTTGACTGAATGGTTAACCGACCTTGTCTAAATCATTATCAGAGTTCATCGAAGTTCAAAATCCAAACTCAAGTGTCTAATTCAGTGTTGACTAGTCTAACTGACTGAGGTAGGTGAGTAAATGCGCCTCACCTACATGCAACCATGCATTCCTAGCGCTAACTGAATAGAAATGAGTATAGGGAACTAGAAATGAATGTAACTGACTCCTAACTGAGCTTGACTAGTCACCAACTGAACTCAACTAATGGAGGTTGGTATCGGCACTCCCAGTGGCTCCTAATTTGCAGGGATTGATCTAGGAGGCTCCTAATTTGTAGGGATTGATCTAGGAGGATCCTAAACTAATGCATGCAAGTGTAATCAGTGGCAGTTGGCCTCAATTAGTGTTCCCCACACTTTAGTAACTGGTGCATGATCCCCAATTAGGCTAAGTGGACCCAATTGTGCTAGTGACTAAAAATAGACTAAAAGGGCTCCTGATTTAGACATGACTCCTAATTTTAGACATAATGACCAAATAGGACAAGGGAGGATTATAATCTAAACACAAAAGTTGCAAAAATGTCTTAGATTTTGGGTTTTGAAGGATATGCTTCTTGGGGAAAGGTAAAATATTTGGGTCTTCCCTTAACCTTGGGACAAAATAACCCTTCTCTCTAGCTGGAAATCATTAGAAAGATAAAAGCAAAGATTGTTTCGTGGGGTGGCCACTGGCTTATGAAGGCAGGAAAGGTTATATTGATCAAGTCAGTTCTCTCATCTCTTCTTATTTACCAATCATCTCTTCTCCTGGCGCCAAAAGCAATTATGGATCAGATATCCAAATTGATCAAACTTCCTTTGCAGAGGTGGAAAAATAAATCAGAATCGCATGCATCTGGTTAACTGGGAAATTGTAAAAACACATGTTCTTGAAGGAGGATTGCAAATCAAAGACCCGGGATTGTCTAATCTAGCAATGGAAGGCAAATTGCTATGGCAGTTGTTTTCTAATAAAAAGCATCCGGTGAGTCAAATTTTCTGGAAAAAATTCCTTCATGGAAGAACTCTAAGAAATATTCAAATGGAAAATACTCCCAAAGGCTCTATTATCTCGAATTTATGTAGGAAAGGTCTCGATTTTTTTACTCAACATCTTTATCGAATTCCAGGTAATGGCAAAGAGATTTTTTTTGTGGGATGACAAAATTAATGAAAACGCTCCTCTAAATTCTGATATATCAATTAATGAGATTAATAGATGGTTGGTCAATAAAGGACTCTTCAAATTGTCTGATATAATTTTATGGGATACAAATGGAAATTGGGATGCGTGGTCCCTTACTAATTTGCTAGGACGTAATCTCCCTTCTTTGCATGCTCAACATAAATTGTTGATGGATAAACTGTCTGGTGTGGCTCCCATTCATCTATCTTGCAAAGACACGTGGGGTTGGGGCTCTTATGGGGCTTACTTTGCTGGTAGCGGCTTCAAATTGTTACAGTCTTCAATGCAGAACACTTCGTTGGCCTCCTATGGATCCCTCAACGCAACATTTTGGAAGATGGTGTGGAATCTTCCTAGCATTCCAAACATTAATTTCTTTATTTGGACTCTTATGCACCAAAAACTCTTAACCAGAGAAAACTTGTCAAAAAGATATTTCTTATGACCATATAGATGTCATTTCTGTCATCAAGCTACCGAGACTTCAGCTCATATTTTTGTTGGATGTATTTTTGCTCAAAAAGTCTGGACACATTTCCTGCATGGGCTACCTTATTCTTGCAATCCTTTAAATTATGAACCTTTCATTCTTTTTAAAAATTAGCAATCAAGGTATCCTGGTGCTCTCCCTTACAGTCATGCATGGAGGAAAACATGGCAAGCCATTCCAAAATTTATTTGGTAGAAAATTTGGTTAGCTAGAAATGATTCAATCTTTAATAGAAAAATCTCAAAACCAGAAATTGTAGCATCAAAAGCTAAGGCATTTCTTTTGGAAGCAGTGGGAAACTATCAAATTGATGAAATTAAATTAGAAGCTGAGCATAAATGGCTTGGTTCATTGCAAGTGGATAAAATTCAGTTGGGATTGAGTAGGCCTGTTATTAAACCATTTTGGCAAGTTAGAATTTCAGAAAAGGAATTTTCAAATTGGTGGCAAATGAAAAATAAAGTCTCAATCATCTTTGATGGAGCGTCAAAAGGAAATATGGGGAAAGCCGGGGCAGGGGGCTTGATTTTATATCCAGGCATAAAGTTAGAAACAAGCTTCAGCTAGGGAGTAGGACAACTTACAAATAACCAAGCAGAATTATATGCACTTCTAAAAGCATGTCAACTTGCAAAGGCAGCAGGACATAACAACATGCAAATATTTGGAGACTCTCAAATCATCATTAAAGTTTTAAATTATGATACTATGCTTGGCAATCGCAGTCTGAATGTGACCATGCAAAGGTTGCATTTCATTTTGATAGATTGTGTTTCAGTTACCTCTTATCACATTCTTCATGATTTGAATAAGCTGGAAGATTTCAAAGCAAATTAGGGTTTCCTTCTTCCTCTAGGAATGCTAAGTGTGAATGAAGGTCCTTTTTTGATGCATCCCATTCCTTAACTTTGAAAAGAGATGTTTTGGATGTAAGGTATTGATTTGATCAGAAAATATGTAATTGGGTGAAGGCCCAACCTATTCTTGATCAATAAAAAAAAAATCGTTTTGGTTTAAAAAAAAATAATTATTTGTAGGTTGTATACTTGAGTGAGTATATTGTCGTTTATGGTATGGTTGGATAAAGGAGTAATCCTTAGTCATCATGCGATTCAATAACTTGTGTGGTTAAGCTTTCAGTCTATGATTATTTACAGTTGAAAGTTGTTGTTTTGGGATTTTGATTGCTTGATTAATGGCAATCACAGTGAATGGCTCGATGGATTAAGGCATGAGTTAAAGTTCATGGAATAAATCCATAGAAATGTTCCAATCCAAAGGGAAGCTCCTTTATAATTCTTGATTTATTTGTTAATTAAATGGTAAAGTCTGTTGATGTGCTTGGGGGCTACTGGAAGCCCGTAGAAGGGCAATTTCCAACATTTGGTCTTGTTGCCTTAACTATTTCCCCCTATTTTTATGTTTTTAGTGCTTTTGATGTCTTGTTTTGGTGTCAAGTGAAGAGAGTGACATGTGTGTTTTAGTTGGTAATTTAGAGTATGAATCCAATAGGAAATTTAATGCTTTTATGCCTTAGTCAATTTCCATAAAATCGACTAAGTTATCTTCTTTGTTACTTAATTTATTTCTCTGTTGAAGACTGACAAAGTTGACTCTTCTGACTTCCGATTGTGCCGAGGTCAGAATCAACAAGTCGAATGTTCAGTTTTTGTGTTACGTTCCCTTGACCATGCCAACATTCGAATGCCAATGTGCCAACACCGAAAATAGCTTGTCAAACGCGTTGGTTGCGAAGTTGGATGGTGTTGTCGACTCCCAACTTCTGACATGTTGATATAAAAAATTGGAGGTTTGGGCTAGTAGTGTTATTTGTGTTGGGGCCCACCAACTTCTGACTTCCAACTTCGAAAGTTGGAAAGTCAGGGTCATTATGTTTGAGTTGGAAAGGCGGATTTTAATCGTTAAGACTCGGGTTTTGGATTTTGATTGGTCGTTTGGGCCTATTAATTGAAGTTTAAAGTTGTTAATCTTTGTTTATGATAAATTGATTAATTTTTATCATGCTTTTGTTCTTCTCTTTATTTTTTTATTCATTTGAATTTTTTATTTTATTTTGTGGGCTTTAATAATGCTTTGGGAATGCGTTAGAGCCTTCTTTCAGAGCCATGATAGAGCTTTGAGGTTGTATTAGCTACACATTGTATATATGTGTAGTTGTGTAGCACAAGGGGTGCATTACAACGATCATTGTGAAACAGTGTTGACGACACTAGAGTCATTTCCTTGTGTTGATCGAACTATAGGTCGTACTTTGAATGGATTCCTAAGGGAAACTACAACAAGAACAACTAAGGTGGACTAGAGGTATTATGAAAATAATTCAATCATATAATAGATTAGTAGGTCATACTTGGTAAAGGATGCATCAAATCAAATCCAATCCTATTCATTGGACATGTTATGCACCAAATTCCCCAAAAAGCATAAAGCACTAAACTTGTATGCCTTGTCACATGTCTAGTTTTCCTTCTCTGATTATAAACTTGTACCACAAACACTATGGTCCATATTCTTTCTAATGCAATAAGTTTGACTAAATTTGGATCTCACAAGCTTTAAATATAACAGTTTAACCCATAACACATGTTTGAGGCTAGTTTTTGGACTAGTAAAAAACCCTAACTTCCACATGGTATAACTCTGAATATGTATTAAATCGAGACCTAAAATCCATACTATAGACATTTCTCTATGTCTTCTAAGGTTCCTCCAAGTTTTGTTGTTTATAACATTCCCGAAAAAATTTATAGTAAAAATTCCTAGATGATTCGTTTTGGAAACATCTAAGCTCTGATATGAAATGTTATGCACCAAATTCCTAAAAAAAGCACAAAACAAGAAAGAGAGAGTAATCAAATGCCTTAAGAATGAAGAAAAGAGATGAATAAGAAGACTCTTCAAGGGGTCATCCTCCTTATACAATGTACCAAAAATACAAGACTAGATGAGATGATTATACAAATGAGTCTCCTTTATTATAAATAGGAAATTAAGTGGTCATTATGTAACCTAATACTATGACAACCTGTTATCACTAAAAGATGCACCTTGACTACATAAGGAGCATGGCTAGTTAATCTTTACAATTGTTTTAATGGGTAACTGAGTTGATAGAGTGATGGAGGTATAACAGTATAAAGATCAGGTTGGGTTTAAATATCAAACATCAGGAAATGTATCATTGTAAAATACAGTAATAGGAAAGACTACGAGCATGAATTTATAAAGAATGAATCTGGTTCTGCAACAAGACATTTAAAGGTAATTGCACATCATTATAAGAATATTGCAATGGATTATCAAGACCACACACAAGATAAAATCATAACTAGATACAATTCATGTATACAAGCAAAACATGCTCATGATTATAATCATTTCAAAGCAACCATCCTACATAAAGAGAAACCAAGTGCATACATTCCATGCCAATACCATCTCAGCCCCTAGCTAGAACTCCTCCTGCAATTCATCTTCTGTTCAT
Organism: Pseudotsuga menziesii; assembly: GCA_001517045.1. Taxonomy (NCBI): domain Eukaryota; kingdom Viridiplantae; phylum Streptophyta; class Pinopsida; order Pinales; family Pinaceae; genus Pseudotsuga; species Pseudotsuga menziesii. Next base: position 723,698 of record LPNX010364432.1, on the reverse strand, counting down.
TATATTAACAGTAAGATTTAACAGAAATCGAACTATGCCTGCGTCTTTTAGCTAGAAACATCATGTAATCTTTGATCAGATAATCTTCAATCTATCATAGACCTGGAGATCTAGAAATAGTTGAATTGTTGCCTTCAACTTCGGAATGCATTGCCATCTATACATTCCCTCTGACAACTTTCAAGTCATATTTGAAATTAGCCAAGTCATATTTGAAATTGGCCGAGTTCGTGGAGATTGGCATTTTCTGTTTGATGATGTGATGATGCAACGAGCATATAGATTATCATTCTTATGCTGGCAAGAAGATCTGTAAAATGGGCAATCAATTCCCAACAATCTGGTGTGATCTGATTCCTCAATTTTGGTGAGATTTTATTGTATTGACGGACACATAGAAATTCATCCAAACGAATTTGAACATATTATTAACTTAGGCGTGATTCCTTCCTTCATAATATGTGTTTTTAATAAATGTCACAAGCTGGATCCATTACTATTGGTGATATCAGAGGCTCTATTACAGGTAACTCTTTCTATAAATCCCAAGAGATTAGGCAAAGATTAAGCACTTATCCTAGCATTTGTTCACCCTTGAATGCTTTTGGCACTAAATAGCTGGACCTTGATCAACACCTGGGCTATTCGAACCTTCATCACGCTCCATATAGTTGCTTCGTTGATGTTTTACAATGGCATTCCTGATAACCACGTTGGAACTGGAACTCGAGCCAAGTGCTTTCTTATTTTCATTTGCATAGCATTTGTCCCACATGCAATAAAATAATAAGTATTTATGTCTTATATTATGAGACATCTTGATTTTCAGGTAATGTGTGGTGTAAAGACTAAATGCTTGTATCGGATTCACAATAGTGTGAGTGGTTGGTTTTACTTGGGAAAAACATAAATAGGAACATGGTTTGAAAAACCATAAACCTTTTACCCATAGCTAGAACCATAAACGTGTACGTGGCTTTATATTAAGCATAAACCAATAACTTTTTACCAAAATGCTTTTATAGCTTGGTAACATGGAAAGTTTAAGGTAAAACAAATGATTTTATAAAAACTATTATTTTGATTAAAAATATAAAAGTTTTTCTTTTTTTCTTTTTAAAATAATAATAATTTATAAAATCATATTTCCCAAATAATCAAAAAGAAATATTGACACATTAGAATAGGATTTGAGGAAATGGAAAGTTTACACTTTGACCAAAATTTTGGATAGGAGGGGAACACATCAATGCATAAGGCATATTGTAATATTCATAAGACTGAGTTTAAGAAGACGAGAAGATTTGGGATAAGAATAACTGACCAGGACGAGTGAAATATTTATGACTTTTTGCCATTTCGGCAGAGAGAACCGAGATCCCTCTCTACCTGCATGCTGCCAGAATCCAAATTTTGTTAATACAAATCTGGTACCAACACAACCTAAACACAACTAATATACTAATAATGCATGGTGGTTAGGTCCTTAACATGGTACGCATAGGTCTTCCCATCAAACAAGGCAGGTCATACTTTTGTTGAGTTTAATGTTCAAGAGGCTTTTCTAAGCAGAGTAAAAGGTGGGTTTTAGGTGGTGTAAGAAGAGTGATTGTTGAACATGATATAGGGATTTCACAAGGTTTAAAATATATTCCCTATGTCTTCTAGTGTGATCTTAATAGGGCATATATGGAGAGAGGTTTTAGGGTGTATGATAGTTTACAGACTCGATAATAAGATATTAATCGGTGGCTATAGGGACTTTGGTGCGGAAGTGGGTTATGTTGCAGTTTTAATGGCTTATTTTTATTGGCATTTAACATAGAAGAAGTAGGGGATGATATAGCCCATGGTGGGAAAAAGGATGATGTGAGGGTGAAGGTTTTGAAATGTTGAGTCAAGGTGATTAATGGAGATTTGAATAAGCTCGTGTCAAGCCACGACGAGAAAGCAAAAAGTGGAGAAAGTATTGTCAGAGAAGGGGATAAAACCAAGTGCGAGATTATCCTAGATTTAATGGTTAACAAGAAGATAAAATTAATATGAGGAGGACTATAAAATGTTAGGTAATGTAGGTGAAATTAGTACTAGGAGGGACGTCAAAATGCATGAAGCGGTATAGGTATATGTACAATCTCCAGTTGGTCATTTTTTTAGAGAAAGGATGAGTGAGCATACATTAAAGGTATAGTTGAGTGAAACATGTGCTCATGTACTAGGTTACCGACTAGAATTGTTCTCCTTGCTTGAGGTTGATGGGATTTTTTTAGGTCAATAAAGTATGTGAAGACGATTATGTTGAAAGTTTGGCAGCGGGGTTCAACTCCACTATACTTGAATTTGTGCTAGCCTTTTCTATGCATGCTTAGATAGGGTGGATTATACTCCTGTGCGAGTCAAGCTTCTGGGATTATCACTCAACTTTTGGTCATATGATGTGTTAAGAGAAATAGGAATTTTGCTTGGTAACACCCTATTTCTCTAAACACGTCATAAAATCAGAAGTTGAGAGATTAACCGACACAAGATTATAATTCACTCTTTAAGCATGTATAAAAAAAGGTGAGAATGAATTAAAGTATAACAAAGTTGAACCTAGTTACAAACTTCTGACATAAACCTCTTCACATCCATAACTAACCTAAAAATAAATCCCTTCCAACCTTAATCAAGGAGAAAAAAATTGGTGGGTACCCTAATAAATGATCCTAAATTTGATTCAACTAGACCTTTAAAGTATGCTCATGCATACTTTGGCCAAATAAACGACCAACCAAAGCCTATGCAAATAACTATGCCACTTCACTCATTTTAGCATCCCACTAACACTAATTTCACCTAGAATCTCTTCCATTTTACACACTTCCTCGTATTACTTTTATCTACTTCATTGCTAAAATTTGTGATAGCCTCACCCTTGGGTTTATGTCCTTCTCTTACAATATTTTCCCTACTTGTTGCTTTCTCACCATGTCCTCACATGGACTGACTCAAATCCTCATCAGTTACCTTGACTCAACCTTGAAAAACATTCACCCATGCACCATCGTTCTTCCCACCATGAGCTCTATCATAGCTTGCTTTTTCTATGCTAGATGCCAACAAAAATGATCCATTCACAGATGCAACATAACCAACTTCCACACTGGTATCCATGTAACCACTAATCAATAACCTCTTAACAAGTATATAGACTAACATAAATCCTAATACTTTCTTCCATTAATATCCTACCCTACATGATCATGCATGGTGGTAATGGGTTGAGATTATGGGCCATTGAGGTCATTGAGTGCTTAGTATGAGAGAATAAGGATGCCAGAAATGATGATTTGGAAATAATGAGAAATATAAAATGCATTAGGTATTATTGGCATTTTCAAATCCTATATGTGAGAATTGATATTTTGAGAAGAATTGAGAAAAAAATATGGAGAATTGACATCTAAGTAGAATTTGGAGGTTAATTCAAGTGTGGGAAGTCAAACATTATTCATCGGTAATAATATTTGTTGAAATTGAGTAGGCCAAGCCATGGACAACTCATGTATCCCACAATCCATGGAGGCATGTGCAGACTAATATCTCTCTTCCTCAACAACAATGAAGGTTCCTCACATACCTAGCGTTAATGCACAAATAGACACCAAGAAACCACCCATTTCAACCTCAACAAGGTGAACAACTCCAATTAAGCATGCATTGCAAGAATTTCAATATTTTTGTTTCAATTTTTAGTGACCAAGTAAGCTTGGTAATCATTAAAATTTAGCGAATAGTTTTAAGAGGCCAATCTAAACTCTTAACTTGTTTACAATCTATAGGTAAAATCTCTTAAATTCTTAATGAGTTTACTTCAGGAATAATTATATTTCAAATATATATAATAAGGGGACCTGGATTGTTTTAGTTTCAATTAGCCCTTGGAATTTGGCCTATGCTAGTTTTGATTAACTCATAGAGCAGTAAATTGTGGTAGTTTTTTGGCTATGGAAGTTGTTACACACACACACGTTGCTAATGCATCTTAAAGAGGGTCAACAACTTCCTCTTAGGGATTACTTATTTCAAAAATTGCAATGGACTTGGTGAATGAGTCCAAACAACCTCTTTGATACCTCACTAAGTTTTTAACTAGAAAATAAGAAGATGGTAATTAATTCCTTTATCATGCTTCTAATATTTAGAAAGTTTTTCCTTGGATTTGGAAGTTGGAAAAGTGAGCATACAACTTCTATGAACAATTTAGATAGTAAGAATAATATGAAAAAGACAAGTAGGAGACGTGGTAAACTAATTTGGAGTATTTTGTGAAATTTGAACTTTGGAGACAAATATTTGTATGAGTGAGATGACGCTTCAAGAAATCAATTTTATGCTATTAGTAATATAAATGCAAAATTTTGCTTGGAAAAAATTTGTTATGCATATTGTTTTTTTGTATGAAATGTTATATGTATATGTATACATATAACATTTCCTACAAAATGACAAGATGCACACCAACTTTCACAAGGAATTTTTTTATTAATGATCATATATGTTAATAAAATTTTATGGAAGCATAGGTCCTAGTTCGGATGGACTCCCAAGGGAAAATGTGGTAAGCACAAACGAGGTGGCCTAGATGTATTGTGAAAATCATTCAATCCTGTCAGATATCAATAAGTCACACTTGGGAAAGGGTGCATTAGATCATATATGGTCATATGCAATTGGATACACCTAGTTCTTCCTATCTAACTAGGGCATGTCGCATTGGTGTTGAATTTATTGATCAAGGGGATTTTCTAAGTGGAGTAAAACGTGGATTTACAAGAAACATGGGAAGAGTAATTGTTCAACATGATATAGGTATTTTTGAAGGTTTAAATTTTATTCCATCTATCTCTGAATGTGATCTTTATAGGGTATCCATGGAGGGAGGTATTAGAGTTCAGGTTATTTTAAATACTCATGAAGAGGAAATCAATCAATGGTTGCATGAAGTTTGTTGTAGAAGTGTATTTTGTTGAATTTGTGAATGGCTTGCTTTTGTTGGCATCCAACATAGAAAAAGTAAGAGATGATGGATCCCATGGTGGTAATAAGGATGATGTGAGGGAAAAGGTTTTGTAGGGACAAGTCATGGTGATTAATGGGGATTTGATAAGACTATGTTGAGCCATGGTGAGAAAGTAGCAAGTGGGGAAAGCAGTGTAGGATAAGGGGATAAATCCAAGGACAAGACTATACCAAATTGTAATGGTGATCAAGTAGATAAAAGTAATACAAGGATGTGTGTAAAATGGAAGAAAATTAGTAGTGGGAAGGACTTCAAAATGCATGAAGTAGTTAAGTTATCTACAAAATATTTGGTTGGTCATTTATTTGGTCAAAGAATGTGAGAGTATAAATTAAAGCTCTAATTTAATTAAATATGGGATCCTCTACTAGGTAATCCTCTAAAGAAATTTCTCCTTGCTCGAGGTCAGATGGGATTTCTTCTTAGGTAAGTTGTGGATGTGAAGAGGGTCATGTTGGAAGTCTAGGAGTGGGATTCAACTTCACTATACTTTAATTCATGCTCAACCTTTCTTATGCATCCTCCAAGATGGTGGATTATACTCTTATGTGGGTCAATATTTTTGGCTCACTGCTCAAATTCTAATTATATGTCATGTTTTAAGAAATAGACATTACCCAATAAATACCATATTTCTATAAACACATCATGTGACAAAAAGTTGAGTGACACGATTGAAAGCTTGATCCACATGAGTATATTCCACCCTCTCTAAGTGTGCATAAAAAAAGTGACTAGGGCTTCAAGAGTAATAAAGTTGAAATCCACTGCCAAACTTCCAACATAACTCTCTTCACATCCACAATTGACCGTAAAACAAATCCCATCAAACCTCAAACAAGGAGAAAAAAAAATGGTGGGTACCCTAGTAGAGGAGCCCACATTTCATTAAACCAAACCTTCATTTTTTGCTCACTCATCCTTTAGCAAAAGAAACAACCAACTAGATCCCATGCAAATAACTCTACCACTTCATGCATTTTGACATCATCTCCTAGTACTAATTTCACCTACACTCCCTTTTATTTTACACACCTCTAGATTTTCCTTCTTCTTATTACTTCTACTTGCTCCTTTCCCATTAAAAATCGGGATAGTCTCACCTTAGCTTCATACCCTTCTCGTACACTACTTTCCTCGTGTGCTACTTTCTCACCACGACTATTCAAATCTCCCCATTAATCACCTCAACTTGTCCCTACAAAACTTCCACCCTCGCATCATCCTTCTTCCCACCATGGGATTTGTCATCCCCTACTTTTTCTATGTTGTACACCAATGGAAATGGGATATTCACAAATGCGATAGAACCCATTTCTACACTAGACTCTTTCCAACTCAACTACCATTGGTCAATCATCTCTTGGTGAGTCTATAAATTGACATCAACCCAATACCTCCCTCCATACATACAGTGTCAATATTGTACCCTTATATGAAGGGAATAAACTCCAAAACTTCAAAAAAAAAATAATGTTAACAATTACTCCCCCTATGTCACCTAGCAATCCACCTTTTACTCCATTAACAAAATCCCCTTAAGCATTAAAGTCAACAACAATAAAACTTACCCTACTTGGATGAGACATAGGTGTATCAAGTGAATGGGATTAAATATGATATGATGTACCCTCTTGTAAGCATGGCCAAACAATATCTAACGAGATTGAGTGATTTTCATAATACCTCTAAGATACCTTAGTTGTTACAGTTTCATCCACCCTTGGGAGTCCATCCAAACTGGGACCTATGGTTTGATCAACACAAGGAAATGACCCAAGGGGTGTCAACACCTTTTCACAAAGACCATCGCTTCTTACATAGTCTTCGCGCCTAGGAATAACCTATATCTAATGACTCTCATATGTATCTAGGGAATAATTGACTAAATAAAGATCTACCATTGCAAATACCCTAATCCTCTCTTAAAATAAGTCATATGTTATGTGTGATTTATTGTACATTGTTGTTATTATGCTTCTATCATACCTTCAAAATCAATAAACTCTATCACTATGTATCAATTGATATACTAAAAATATTTCCCTTGGTGAATATACATACATAAATAAACATATACATACACATACACACATATATGTATGTATGTATGTAACTCTAACGGTTTACTCAATTAGTTGCACCATCCACCCAAGGTATGTTGTCAACAGGGACTCCAAAGATCACATGTTTAAATTCAATTGAGTCCCTTGGGGTTACTAATTGGTATTATGAAAACTACCACATTCTATTATCCTACAGGCTAACCAAAAATATCACAAGATAAACCACAAGGTATAATAGAAACTATAGGCAATTTCTTGAGAATTCATAAGTTATTGGACATCTTGGAAGACCATAAATTCTTAAGAATACATTAAAAGATTCATAAGTTTATTAGACATAATGGAAGAGTAGATCAGTGATATAATGAATACGGGGTTTGGACAAGGTCCACACATACCCATTACACCACCTAAATAAGCACATGTATATTTATGAGCCATGTATGACCCCCCCAAAAAACATAGGGCCAAAATTTAGCCCATAGGTTAATTTTTTACCCTTTTTCCAAGAAAACAATTCGTTAATTTCCATTTTTTTTTTCCAGATTTATTCGCCCATATTCCATGGGATAAAAATATTACTTTAAACATCACCAAAATTGTCTAGAAACTATTTAAAATCCTTAGAAATTTGAATCTTTGCAGCAAAGAGGCACTTTCTATAGCCCAAGTGGGTGAGATGTGTCACATTTGTAATGGTGATTATGTATTACAATCCAAGTGGGTAAAACGTGGCACATGTGCGCTTCTATATATATATATATATATATATTAAAGCCTTATATAACTATGATATGCATACCAAGAATAACTATTTGACTTCATAATTAATGTGTTATCATTTACAACACAATTGCAAATTTGGAGTAGTTCGCATGTGTATGATTATAATGGAAAACATACTAGATTATGTATTGTTAAGTTAATAATAAAATAATGAGTTAGATATTAGTTTTGGGTAAACCAACATAAATCCACCTTAACCCTAGCTTTACCAAGTGCCTAAAGGGATCCATTTTTAGTGCTAAAATTAAGGTTTGCACCTAAAGAGTTTTGATCCCTCTCAATACTTGGTAGAGCCAGAGTTAAGAGGGATCTATGCTAGTTTTAGAAAAATATCTCCCAACATTTTATGCTTGGAAATGTTGAATTATTGTAACTTTGAAGTGTATTTACTTATTATCCCCGATGTTCCTATCAGGAGAATCATTTGTATTTCATTACACCCCGATGTTCCTATCGGGAGAATCACTAAGAGTCATGAGGAAATTCCCTTTGTTGTAAGTTGGGTCATTAGCACCCTAATTAATATAATATTAAGTTGTTAGAGTCCTCCTAGATAAGTCGACCCAGTCAATTTTAGTGGGGCTGACTTGTTGGAGTGGAAAATCAAGTGAACGAAAGAATATAAATAGAAGTGACGCTCTCCTCATTTCTACACACTCACACTCACTTGTGTAGCGCATGAGAGAGAGAGAGATAGTTGTAGCTGCAAGGATGAGAAGGATCAGTTTGGGGTTTTATCTTTTATCTTTTGATCGTCTATATTGAGGAATATTTTGCTAGGTTTTTCCCATTAGGGTTTTCCCAGGGTAAATCTGTGTTGATCTTGTGATACTGTTTCTTTCAGCGATCTTGTTTATATGCTTTTGTTATGAAATTGAGATTGAATGATGATAATATAGCTTAGCATATGGAATCTTAACATGGTATCAGAGATAACCTGAATAGGACAACTTTCACAAGGTGAAAAAGCCCTCTCTTCCCCAACAAGAAATTAGGGTTTCAGGAAATTTTTGAATTTTGAAGAACTGATTGCATGGAAAGTTGCGCCCTCATAGAGCGCATCTTTTGAGCTTGGGATCAAAGTTTTTGGAGGAGTAGATCTCTTGGAAAGTCAAACCCTAGTTTGACACTGCACCAAAAAACTGCAGAAATCCAGTCAACTAGAAAACTGCTAGAAGCTGTAGTGTTGAATCTCGCAAGTCAGATTTGAAAGGTGAAGACTTGAGATCTCCATAAACCAGGCACACCAGTCAACTCGCCTCAGTCAATCGCATATCCTTGTAAGATCAATTTCTCATTTTCCAGAATTTCATTTTTTTGTGATCTTCTGACGAGATGGCCCCAAGCACCAAGATTGAGGACATGCTAGAAGGCATAGAGAATTACAGAGCATGTAAATACAGAATTGGCCTCATTCTCAAAGAGAATGATCTTGAAAAATATATCAAGGATGAAGTTGCAGCACTTGAAGAGGGTGGAGCTAGGGAGAAGCACTGAAAGGATTTGATTAGGGCATAAAGGATTATTGCGGACTCCATCAAGGATCACTTGATCTCTCAAGTGTCATCCAAGAATACTATGAAATAAATGTGTGACGCCCTAGCAAGAATGTACGAAGGAAGAAACATCAACAGAAAGATGAATCTAAGAGCTCTGTTAAAGAGCGCTAAGATGAGTCATGGAGAATCCATCTAGGACTACTTCATAAGGGTATCCCAGTTCAAGGAAAAACTAGAAGCCATTGGAGACGAACTTGATGAAGATGAGTTGGTTATGACTGCTCTAAATGGTCTCACTAGACCCTGGGAGTCATTCATCCAAATGATGTGTGCCAGGAAGGAAAGCATGAAGTTTGATGTTGTATGGGAAGATTATATTCAAGAGGAGACTAGAGTGGCAAATAGAGAAGCTCTACTGAAGGAGGATAATCATGCCCTAGCTACCCATACCAAGAGAAGAAGAAGTCAACCCAACTTCAAGAAGGGAAACCACAAGGAGTCTCAACCTCCTATAAGGTTCTAGAAAACAAGGGAAAGTCTCCCCAATAGGGACTAATCCAACTTTCAATGTTTTCATTGTGATAAGATAGGACACATTGCCATAAATTGTCCTTTGAAGAGACAATAATACAAGTAGAGGAACAATAACAACCAAGGACACCATGCACATATAGCTGAATATGAGGATGAAGAAGAAGAAGAGGAAGGACCTCAAAGAAAGAAAGCAAGAGAAGAAGATGCAGAGGAGTATGTACTATTCTCTGCACTCTCTGGGTCTGTAACACTTGGAGAAGACACTTGGCTTATTGATAGTGGTGCTTCAAAGCACATGATGGGACAAAAGAAAACTCTGTCAAAACTTGAAGAAAATAAATATCCTTAGAAAGTATCTCTAGGAGATGACTATATATATCCAATCAAAGGAATTGGTGAATCAAGCTACAAGCTTGATTCAGGAAATTCCCTGAAGATGAAGGGAGTTTTATATGTACCAAGTCTAAAGAAGAATTTACTTTCTATCTTAGCTTTAGAAAAGAAAGGATTCAGAGTTGCATTCATAGATTACCAAGTACTCATGTGGTCCAAAGGAAATTCAATTGAAGATGCAGTTGTCATCGGTGAATAAGAAGGAGGCCTATACAAACTCAAGGGACACTCAGAAACAACCCTTTTTCATGAGTCCACTAACCCTAGTGAATTGTGGCGTAGAAGGCTTTCCCACATCAATTACAAAGCACTACCTTATGTGAACAAAGTAGTTACGAGATTACCAGACTTGAAGATCAACCATGAAGGAATTTGCAAAGGATGTGTGAAAGGGAAGAATATTAAGAATCCATTTCCGAAGAGTGAAACAAAAACTAAAGGTACGTTGGAATTGATTCATTAAAATTGTGTGGTCCAATACCATCCACATCTTTGAGTGGTTTTGAATATTATATTACATTTATTGATGACCATTCAAGAAAGACATGGATATACTTCTTGAAAGCAACAAGCGAGGTGTTTGAGAAATTCAAGGAATTCAAAGCCTTGATAGAGACTCTTTCAGACAAAAGAATCAAGACACTTCGATCAAACAATGACAGAGAATATAATTCAAAAGAGTTTGAAGCTTTTTGTAAATATGCTGGAATCAATAGGGAACTAACTACTCCCTACAATCCTCAACAAAATGATGTTGTGGAAAGAAAGAAGATAACCATCATGGAGGCAGTGAAGACAATGATATATGATCAAGATCTTCCAATGCATCTATGGACAGAAGCAACAAGAACTGATGTCTATGTACATAATAGAATATCTCACAGTGCTCTTAAATTCAAGACTCCAAAAGAGATGTTCACAGGAAAGAAGCCTGAGGTAAGTCACCTCAAGATATTTGGTTATCCAGTACATGTTCATATACCAAAAGAGAAAAGAACCAAGTTGGACCCTTTCGGAAAGAAGGAAATATTTGTTGGATACTGTGAAGTATCCAAGGCATTCATAATTTACATTCCTGGATTCCATCACATGGAAATTAGCAGAGATGTAACATTCGATGAAGAAACAGCTCTCAAGAGATCCAGAAAATGTCAACATGAAGAAGTTTACGAGGAAGATGCACCTCCCAAAAATGTAGAGGCTACATTCCTCCCTAACGATGAAGCACTTGAAGATCATGATATGACAAAACCACAAGAATCGCCTACAATGGATATATCATGGAAGAGAAAGCCTACTTGGGAAAGAGATATTATACAAGAAGCAAAAAGATATGGAGCTCCTGAAGGCTCCACAAGGATAAGCAAGAAGCCCAAGACATTTTCCAACTATGTAGCTTTGATGTGTGATCTTGTAGATCAAGAACCTACGAACTATGAAGAAGCTGTACAGAAGAAAGAATGGGTAGAAGCAATGATGGAAGAGTATCAATCTATAATGAAGAATGATGTCTGGGATATAGTTCCTAAACTAGAAGGAAAGAGTGTAGTATCCTACAAATGGATCTACAAAATAAAACATGTAGCTGACGGAAGTATAGAAAAGTACAAGGCAATATTTGTGGCTATAGGTTTCTCTCAAAAAGGGGGAATTGATTATGAAGAAACCTTTGCACCAGTAGTACAATATACTTTGATTAGAGCTATCATGGCACTTGCATCCATGATGAAGTGGGACTTACACCAGATGGATGTGAAGACAACCTTCTTGAATGGTGTGATTGAAGAAGAAGTATACATAGAATAACCATAAGGATTTGAAGTTGAAGACAGACAAACTCACGTATGCAAGTTGAAGAAGGCCATGTATGGTCTGAAGCAAGCTTTATAGCTTGGTACAAAAGGATAGATAGTTTCATGACGAGCTTGGACTTTACCAAGAATAAAGCCGATCCTAACCTTTACTACAAGGTTATAGAAGATGAGCCTGTCATACTATTACTGTATGTGGATGACTTATTTCTGATAGGGAATGAGAAACAAATTGTAGAATGCAAGAATAAGCTCGTTGAAGAATTTGAGATGAAAGACCTTGGGTTAATGCATTATTTCCCAGGTCTAGAGGTATGGCAGAACTCAAAAGGAATCTTTCTCAATCAAGGAAAGTACACAGTGGAAATATTGAAAAGATTTGATATGTTGAAATGTTAATCCATGGCCACACCCATGGATACCAACTTGAATTTGATGGCTGATGAATCATCAGAATTGGTGGATGTGACTCAATACAAATAGATTATTGGGTCATTGATGTATCTAACAAATACCAGACCAGACATTTGTTTTGCTGTGAACACCTTGAGTCAGTATCTAGTTCAACCTAGACGTGTTCACCTGATAGCTGCAAAACATGTGATGAGATATTTGAAAGGGATTATAGACTTTGGTCTATACTATGATGGAAACCATGATTACAAATTGTATGGCTATACAGATGCATATTGGGCTGGAAGTGTCTCAGACAGAAGAAGCACATCAGGTGGATGTTATAGTCTGGGGTCTGCTATGATTTCATGGTTTAGCAGGAAACAGTCCAGTGTTGATCTTAGCACGACTGAAGTAGAATGTATAGCAGCTTGCTCTACTAGTTGTGAAGCCATATGGGTTTGGAAGCTGATGTCGGGTTTATTCAACCTGGAGTTAGATACCACCATGATTCTATGTGATAACCAGAGTTGTATAAAGATGACGGAGAACCCAATGTTCCAAGATAAGTTGAAGCACATAGAAATCATGTATTTCTACATTCGAGATATGATACATAAGGGATCCATAAAGCACCGGTATGTGAGTGCTGATGAACAAGTTGCTGATGTGTTGATGAAGCCTCTGTCTCGAGTAAAGTTCGAACACTTTTGAGACAAGCTTGGTGTTGTTCGGAAATACCTTCTCCAAAAGGGGAGCAGTGATGTTGTAGTGGGAGTGTATCATCATTGGACATTTGTCCTAAAAGTGATCCGTAGACTTATGTCTCCGAGAAAGAAGAAGGATTGTATCATCCCTGAACATTTGTTCTAAAGTGATCCGGTGACTTCGGTCCTTGAGAATGTGGTGGGATTGTATCATCCCTGAACATTTGTTCAGAACGGATCCAATGACTTCTGTCCTCAAGAATGTGGTGGGATTGTTTCATCCCTGAACATTTGTTCAGAATGGATCTGGTGACTTTGGTCCTCGAGAATGTGGTGGGATTGTATCATCCCTGAACATTTGTTCAGAACGGATCCGGTGACTTCGGTCCTCGAGAATGTGGTGGGATTGTATTATCCCTGAACATTTGTTCAGAATGGATCCAGTGACTTTGGTCCTTGAGAATGTGGTGGGATTGTATCATCCCTGAACATTTGTTCAGATTGGATCCGGTGACTTTGGTCCTCGAGAATGCGGTGGGATCGTATTATCCCTGAACATTTGTTCAGAACGGATCCGATGACTTCGGTCCTCGAGAACGTGGTGGGATTGTATCATCCCTAAACATTTGGTCAGAATGGATCCGGTGACTTCGGTCCTTGAGAATGTGGTGGGATTGCATCATCCTTGGACTTAGTCCTAAAGTGATAGGGAGTGATTATCCCATAATTGTATTTGGTGACTTCGGTCGTCGAGAATGTGGTAGTATTGTATCATATTTGTATTATGGATTACAGGTTGTTGCTGATGATGATGATGTTATTGATCGAAAGATCAGAGTATGATGATAATGATGTTGTTGATCGAAAGATCAGAGTATGATGATGATGATGTTACTGATCGAAAGATTAGAGTATGATGATGATGATGTTACTGATTGAAAGATCAGAGTATGATGACGATAATGATGTTGCTAATCGAAAGATCAGATTGTGATGATGATGTTGTTAAGAGAATTGCTGCTACTGATGATGATGATCAAAAGGTCAAAGTATTTTTGATGATGATGCTGCTGATTAATGAAGACTAAAGTGTCGACGATGATGTTGATGTCCCTGAAGTTGAAGATGAAGACTATATGTCAAATATGTCGAAAAAGCTTCCAATGATCTATAGATCTAACACCCTGATGATGTTGAAGATGATCCCTCTCCTTCTCCTACTGTTGTTGTTGATGTTGTTGTAGAATACCCTTCTCGTTAAGGGGGAGTGTTGAATTATTGTAACTTTGAAGTGTATTTACTTATTATCCCCAATGTTCCTATTGGGATAATCATTTGTATTTGATTATACCTCGATGTTCCAATCGGGAGAATAAGTAAGAGTCATAAGGAAATTCCCTCTATTGTAAGTCGGGTCATTAGCACCCTAATTAATATAATATTAAGTTGTTAGAGTCCTCCTAGAGAAATCGACCCAGTCAATTTTAGTGGGGCCGACTTGTTGGAGTGGAAAATCAAGTGAATGGAAGAATAGAAATAGAAGTGAGGCTCTCCTCATTTCTACACACTCACACTCACTTGTGTAGCACATGGGAGAGAGAGATAGTTGTAGCTACAAGGAGGAGAAGGATCAGTCTAGGGTTTTATCTTTTATCTTTTGATCATCTATATTGAGGAAGCTTTTGCTGGATTTTTCCCATTAGGGTTTTCCCAGGGTAAATCTGTGTTGATCTTGTGATACTGTTTCTTTCAGTGATCATGTCTATATGCTTTTGTTATGAAATTGAAATTGAATGTTGATAATCTATCTTAGCATACGTAATGTTAACAGGAAATTTAAGAATTAGTAAGATTTGCCAAGTTTTTTACACTTTAAAAAAAATATTGGATCCTTGAAATTTACCTTGGTATGAACCATTTTTGGTACTAAGAATGATCACACATAAATCCATGGATTTCCTAGACATTGTATATAGAGAAACGATGTATCTATGGTCCTTAGAAATTGGTTAAATGGGGTACATAAGGGTATATGATGATGAAATATGATGCATAATGTGGATTATGACTATAATGGTGATGTATCCTAGCAAAAATACTTAAACTATACATGCGAGCAAAATTAGATTAATAACAATTGCCCCACGATGTATGAGATTAGGAGCAGTTCGTATAATCAAAATACATCACAGTTTCTAATGAAGCGTAACATATATGGAGTAGAGCATTGATTAAAAAGGGATTCTAAACAAAATATTGGCATTTTACAAATAGAGTGGATGGCATAGGGGAGATAGTAATTGTTGGCATGATGATCACACGCTCAACCACTTACTCACCCACAAAATGACAAAACCTTGCTAGTTGCAAGAAAGATAAGGAGAAAGTAAATAAAAGAAACAATAAATAGAGCAAAGAATAGTGTTGTTGTTAAGATACCATTGAGTAAATAAAACCGCTAATGATTGACGATTAAGATACATGAAGCATAAGGGAGAGTGGGATCTTTTGGAAATTTCATAGCGACACACATTTTGTTGTAAAGTAGACTACCAACAACCTAGAGAGAGAGCCAAGATACTCTAAAATTCTATGCAAATATTGATAATAATAGACTGAGCATCGTCATACCATGTTGGTTTTCACAAACAAAGTTTTTAGGGTAAAATCGTTGTCTATCATGGTTTCTTTATATGTTTTTAATGGTTTCAATGTGATTGTTGTTCATTCTTTTACCCATTGGAGTTAATGCCTCCATTGAGCCATGTTTCAACTATAGACAATATACAATTGAAAGTAGAGAGTTGTTTCATAAAATTATGTTACTAACCAAAATACATGCATGCATGCCTTACTTGGAGTATTGTACTGTCTATTTCCTTTAATAATTGTATGTCGGTTAGAAAACACACATGACAATTCATTTTGTTTATACACAACAATTATTTCCTTATATTATTTTCTTAACATGTGGTGCATGCATTCATCTTACCATTTATGTGTCTTGGAATTCCAAATCCAAGCTTGTGGATTTAATAGACAATAACTTACAACATATTAGCCTTTATTTCATGTGGTTCTATTGATAAATAAGGGCAACGATTAGGCCTAACTATGAAATTGGCTTAATTACAACACTACGTGTTCTCATTCATATGGCATAGCTCACATACACAACCATCTAATTAATTTGCAAGGCATTTAATTATTGATGTTGGGTTGAAAACGTATACAATATTTTTCCTTGTGTAGTTTGGTTGTTGGTAATTGCTTCACGTCCCTCCTATAAATGGAACAACTCTAGCCCAAACTTTTAATATGTAAGCTACTATCTACATTTCTCATCGATGTACTGGGTTTGGTGTTTCATATTATGGTTGTTGCTTGAGAAATGATATATGGTGTATAATAGTACATGTGATCTAAAATCATACCATGGGTTTAAGTGATTGGGAGAATATTTCCCCAAAAAGTGTTACCTAAGCTATCGCCATGATAGCCTAAGCCTTGTTAATGAATATTTGGTTAGTAACCAATTTCATGAGTGGTGATATTGGTTTGAAATTAAATTAAAAAAAAAACATAATACATGTTGGTGGTTATATTTTAGAGTGGTAGTATGGTATCTTCTTGTAGAGTTGGAATTAGTGGGGATGCATTTATGATTACAACATTGGTTGTAGCAAAAATGCACCAAGAGGTAATGTGAAGGCTCCTAATGCCAATGAGTAGAGCATAACGAAGCACATTTATGGTCTAATATGGATTACATAGAACAAATAAATTATTTTCACAACAATTTATGTTGATGAGATAATCCACTGTTTATGGATCATATGGTATAAAATCCCAAGTTGTAAAAAACTTGGAGAAACCTATATTTTAACCACCCACAATGGATACCAAAAAAGTGGACAAGAATTACTGCCAATGGCAATGATCTCTCATGAAGAACACAACAGGGAAGATATGGAAGTCGATTTTGCTCAACTAGAGTAATTGCTACACTAATAATTATTGTAACACTATTATTTGTAATGAAGGCTAAGGAATCACCCTCAATTGAGACTGAGTATGGAGAACACAAGGTTGGCCTGAAAAATTCCAAAGACGAGAAACTTGGAAAATCAAGTAAAGACAATGCTTTTTCATCTTCTAATATTCCTTTCAAATTTGAAGCAAATATTGAAATACCAATGTTTGATGGTCAAGTTAATGTTGACATTTTGAATAGTTGGTTGAAGCAAATGGGATTTTATTTTGGCCTTTTATCAAATTGAAGAAGCACAACATATTTCTTTTGCATGTTCAAAATGTTTGGACATGCTCCATTGTGGTGGGAAAGTTATGTGAATGCATAAAGTATTGGTGAAAATCCCATGATCACAAAATGGGAGGATTTAAAGGTTTTGTTGAAATCATAATTTTAACCCATAAGCTCCGAATAAGAGAAACTCGTGAAATGGTAGCACCTTGGACAAGAAAATGACAAGGTGTGCAAGAGTACATTTCTAATATTAGGAAGCAAGCCATCAAGATGGGTATTTTTATAAGAGTGAACAATGGTGGTGAAGTACTTTAGAGGTTTATTCAACAATATCTGAAGGTGATTGCTACTTATTAGTGTATAGATAATAGATGAAGCAAGCAAGATGGCTCTCTACATTAAGATTGAATCGAATAAGGGGTAACAGAAGAAGGGCCAACAAGAAACCAACAAAATGAAACATGATAAAATGCTAGGCACAATTGAAAATAGGGGGATCCCAAAGGTATTATAAAAATTGTGACATGAATGGGAAAACTTATAAGACATGTTGGAAAATTCATCTGGAATTGCGTCCAAAAACACATAATCCCAAGAAATGAGCAAATAATACAACCACAGGGACAATGAAAACAATGGTAGATAACACTTGCAATCTGGATGAAGCCATAATGTACACCACATTGCAATAGCCAAGGGCAAGTGGAGAAACAATTGTACTGTTCCATATCAAGAATCATAGGGTAATTGATTTGTTTGATACTGATTCTCAGTGTAATCTAGTTTTTAAAGCATTAGTTGATAAGCTTGGTCTAGAAACTTATGATCCAGTACATCCAAGTTCACTAGTGTGGTTGCAAGACAAATCTATTATGTGAATAATTGAGAGATGTAAAATTAAGTTTCCACTCATGTTGTCTATGTTTATGAAGTAGAATGTGAAGTTACACCACTAGATGTGTGTGAGGTGATGTTTGGAAACTCGTACATATAGGAAATAAATGCAATTTTCTACAAAAGAGAGAACAAATATCGCTTGCTTAAAAATGGTAAGGCATACCTCATCAAAACACGTCCAATAAAGAAAGGATGCCTATGATAGTAGTGAAACAAGGGAAGAATAACATCTTAAAGGGATCGAACAAGAGGCAGGTAATTTTCACAACTGATGGAATGATGGACTTGGAGAAGAATGTGTAGGGCATGTGCCTCCATTTCATACATGGAGAAGCTCTCGGAGACCAAAAGCCTCCTAATGGGCGGTATGATGTGTGTGAGGTGATGAGCCCTTGGGGCCTAGATTAGTTGGCGATAGGGTGCACTATTAAGGTACTCCTTGTGACGTCACGAGTTCCAACCTCAGTTAGCCTTGTGTGTCATGTATGGGGTATTGAGGTATGCCTAAGGGTATAGTGGTAACAAACTGGAATAGATCCCATGTCACACGAGTACAAGTATGACCCAGTTATTGATTCCCCTAGTTAAAAAAAAGTTATAAATATCAAAGCTTATTATCCTTCTTAAGCACAATGGCACATACATTCCCAAATATGCACCAATGCTTATATTAACATCTATACCAATGTGTCTTATAAAATAATGATGATGACAATGACCATTGGATTGCTAATTTTAGTNTATATATATATATATATATGATGTTGATGCGCTGATGACAACGAGAAGTATAAGTGTGATTTATCTAATAAAAAAACACCAATGTGTTATTTTTTAGAATGTAAAAAAAACACAACATTAGTGATTTATGTATGGCCCACACTATTAAGTGAGTTAAAAAATACAATGCACCAAAATATTTATATATTTTAATTAGTTGTTTATTTATTTTTATTTTTATTTTATTTCAATTAATCTTTAAAAATCAAATAAATTTTATAAAAATATTGATATTTTAATTTTAATTATTGTGTTTGGATAGAAGGATTGTATTAATGTGTTACACCATCGGTTTACACAACTATTCATTGTAATATTTGATCATCCATATATTTAATAAACAATGTAACATTTTACAACATTGGACAATGCAATAGAATATTAAACTCATTTTATTATATATAAATAAGAGAGCCTTAGTCATAGAAAATTGGATAAAATAAAGGTCCACAGTAATCAAAATGTCAACATGTAGTTGTTACACTTTTGGTAACCCGCAGTCATCCAATTGGGACAATATGCCCAATAAATTAAAGAAATTGTTTGATTGTCATAAACAAACATTTCAAAATGTACAACATTCAAGAACATTCAATTATATTGATCATCATTCTTCACTCGATTCGGTGTCATTACGAGAGTTGCTTGCATGCCTCATGTCTTCATCACTTGGGTTATTTGGCCCAATGTTTTGTTGATTGGATTGATTTTTTTCTCCTTCTTCATTTTACATCTAAGAACATAAAGATAAAGTGATGGACAACACATGCAAGTGGGCCAAATAACCCCACCAAAAATTGATTAACGAATATAAATTAACAACCACCAAGTGAGGGGCCATTCAAAGTAGAAGAAGGTGGATTGACCAATTGAATGAACATTGTATGGAATACGATTCCATGACTGACCCCGTCAAAGAAGTCACGATGACCACCAATCAAAGCTTATACCAAAAGGCTCTCGATGCATGTGAAGTAGTTGTCACTCGACTATTTCACAATTAATGAGATCACCTACTCAACATAAATATGCACCAAGTGGCCAATTTATACATATAAAACTAAAATAGAGTTAGGAACATTTCTGCAAAGAAATTGTGTAAACTCAACATCGAGAAAATTCAAAACCCACTAGCCTTGCTCCTGCACCCATGTACACAACCAAGATGCCCGTGAAGAAAGGAACCACAACAACTAGAGACATGAAAGATGTAGAAAAAACATAGATGGAGATGGAAGAATCCGCCATGCCACCCCTAAGATCCAGATTAACCAGAATAAAAAAAGATTGCATGGAAGGACACTAATGGAGAATATATTGGAAAGAACTTTGTGAATGGGGTATAGAAAATGACAAATGGACAAGAGCAGCTAATAAATTACAAGTAGCAAATATTTGACATTGGCTTAATTCTCCCCTCCTAGACAACTTTGATGGATTTAAAGATTTAATTTCCCAATATATCGTTAGCAAGTACCATCAAGGTAAGCTTTATCTTGATGAACTAGTCGAGATCAATGGTGTCGTCATTTCCCATGTGACTATCCTACCAAACCAAGGACCTCAAGTACTGGTGGGTGTGAAGCCAAGATTAATTGAAGAACTCATAGGAACACCTCAGGGGAAGAATTTGAAAGGCCTCATAATTAAGAAAATGAAGTATGAGGTGTATAAGTTTGTTGCTATAATTATCTTAGTTAACCAATAGTGGTTGACCTTTAGATATTAGGCTTGACATTTTGGAAGTCGTGAAAGCAGTCACCCAAGAAGAAAAAATCTTCAATTGGGCCCAATATTTAGTTGTAGTCATTAGAATGACGTGAAATTTTTCACGAAGCAAGATCAACAATTCGTTATCCTTCACTACTTATTTGGATTGCAATGTACAAAATCATCCCAATTGAAGACCCCATGTTCTTGCAAAGTCATAGCCATTGATGAACAATTTCAAAGAATTTCAACTACATGGGTGCACTGGAGGCCTTGAAGTCGCTAAATTATGGTTTGAAAATTGGTTTCAAGTACTAAAAACCACCTAGTTGATATGGAGGGTATCGTAACCTATTCATCATAATCTGTCGCTCACTGCTTATATTCAGTGGAGCTCAACCACACAAAAGTTTGGTACATGCAATGAGCACCAGGGGATGTAACTGAGCTAGATTGCTATTCGAACATCCAAGACATTTTTGGTGACCTATCACAGTAGTTGAACATATTTCTTCAGATTCTAGATATTGCATTTAAAGAAGCCAAGGAGTTAGAACAACCTTTAACTAATAGATAAAAAGAAGAATCAAATGAGTCTGGCCTATACTTAGAGATTTTTGGACCAACTAAAGAGGAAACAAATCCCTTGGCTATTGTACTATCGAAAAACCAAACTAAAATGATAGAAACATAGAATCCCTCGGGAGAGATGACAGAAAATATGAAACCCAAGAAGATGACCAGTTAGAGCCCGACCTGTGTAAGAAAAAGCTTGACATCGTAGATGAGCAAATATATTACAATGAGTTAGATCGCCTAAAGTAAAGGATATAAAAAAAAAAATTATACTCTAACAATCGATGGAAGATCAACTACATGAATTACATATAGAAGCTGAATAAGTAATTGGAGACACCTTCCTTAATCAAGTCATAGTTGAATATCAGATCAAGAAGAACCTACCCACTCAAGTTGTTTCTAACAAGGTAAGTCCTACCCAAACCAAAAAGATTAAAATCAGAATGCAATCCAAAGCATAAAACTCGATATCAATTCTAGGTAACTACCCACCCATGTCCCCAACCATAATTGAAGAAACCCCTTTTGATCTACTAACTAACACCACTTATCAAGACCCCAATTTTATGGTTAAGTTACATGAATACTTTCCTAATTGGAAAAGTAGTGTTATCAAGAAAACTATTACCGAACCCTCCAAAAACCTATCTTTGACAACCCCTTGGAGTTTAAATTTCCAAGAAATCATTAAAGTCCCCTAAGAATCAAGTAATGATTGGAATGCCCCAGATTAGAATGGAGTGATTTTCCCCAGATATCATAATGACAACCTTTATGCAATCCATAGTTTCACATGTTTCTATTAACTAGGTAGTCCCTTTATCCAACAGACCGATCATCACCTTGACAACCTCATCCTTGTCGACTCCAACCATAACTCCACCACCCATGGCTACCATCACTAGCTCATTGGTACATGCTTCCCCTACCAATAACCCCGCTTCGACCACACATATTCACTCAACTGTATCAACCCCTACCCCTTTAGCAGCTTCCCTTCATCTTCCTGTATCTATCCCATCCTTGACTGTTCCCATGGTAAACCCTTCATCCTCGACTACTTATCCACCCTCTAGCATAATTGTTCCTTTAATTAACACACCTATGACTAGTTAGGAATCAACATATGCAGCACAAAAGAGGATGAAAAAGGACAAAAAGAAGAAGACACAAAACAACCATGCCAAAGTACCCCTTCTACTCACGATGTATCCTTTAAGTGCCCAGTGACATTTGACCTAGCTGTAGCTAAATATCATGAACTTGAAGTCCACCTAGAGGTTATTAACAAAGACAAAAAGAAAACATGGTCAACTGACAAACTAAAATTGGACAATATTGAGGCAGAGGAGAGAGAAGTAATCAAGATTTGTGAAAGTTTGATCAAAGAGGTTGAACCGACTCTGCATGACCTAATCACCAAGAAGATATTAGAGCATAAAATTTACTTTATGTGGCTCTATCATCACCATCTTGTAAGATTTATCTGTTCAAAGTAATCATGAAAATGAGCAGTAAATAGCCTAGTTATTGACTAACCAACACTGACTTTTTATAGAACAACACAATAAGATAAAAGAGTACCAAGTAGAATCCAAATGGTTGCTCCAAGTTCTAAATAATTGGTATTCATATTGCGGAAAAGTTTTTGTTGAAATGAACAAATTACAAAACAATTTAGCAATTAATTTTTTATAAAAGTCCACAGCATACCCAACAACCCTGCAATATTTAAAACATCATATTGAAATGGAACGAAACCGAATTCACGCATTCCATAAACAAGAAGAGTAGTGGTCAAAGTAAGCCAATACCGCGCAAACAAAGTTAGTCTACCCTTAGCACAAATAGAAAAGCTCCTCATTGAAGCCAACAACCAACAGCTGCTCCTAGGACTTAATATGCAAAATGTTAAAAACAATATTGTTACTAACAATATTGCATGACTTTCTGACCTCATAACATAGTCTAAACATGTATACAACTATGCATGAATGGGAGGATTTCGAGCACCATCTTGCTTCCTCTACATAAGCTATAATTGAAGCCTGTAGTAAATATGACCATATGACTATTGTGTCTATCCTTCATAAACCATAAACAAAAGTCGAATAAGTCTTTGTACTAGCGCATCTCCCTACTCTCTTCAAGATAAATACGCGTTTTATTGGTGAGGGAGATGTTGGGGGAGTCTATTCGGTTGGTCGACTAGGTCCTCTGCCCAACCATTGTTGGGTCGGTCCAGTTGGTCATTTAGGTGACCGAATTGTCAGTTTAAACTGAATAATTATTTGTAAAGAAAATATATAGGCTGGTGAGCCATGGTTCAAATGAGATATTGTTTGTCCAATATTTTCATATGTTAATACAACTATTTTTTATGACCTTCCCACTTACTCTCTTATCTTGTATCTTATATGTGCCTATGTGATCTCTTATATATATATATATAATGTATTATCAATAACTTAGATGAATCCTCAGACTACACCACCACCTAATACATCTAGGTCTTTGAACTAAAGAGTCTACTTAGTATAAGTGAGGGAAAAAAATGTGCTACCCATTAGTGGTGTAATGCGCCACTATTGAGACCAAAAGCAAGAGGCATATGACATCCTTTGCATTTAAATAATGCAAATCCAACTGACCACTAGCAACCTCTAATTGAAGAGGGTTAACTATTTCTTCATTGACATATCTCTAAACATAAGCTAAATAAATATCTCTCTCACAACACTAGGAGGGAGATTGTACTAGAAGAGGGGAAAATCCTCTCCTCTCTTGGATGGACCAACCCTAAATTCTTTCTTGGCATGATCTTAGTGACGGATGAGCTACCTCAATAGAGTGATGTGCCGCTTGATGTCTTCTAGCCTCCTCATAAAATTTGAGGAAGCTAACATTCCCTAAGAGGAGACAAGTCTATGTTGTTATAGGATGAGGGTACAAATCCCACCTCCTCTCTTGAACCTCCCACTCCTATAAAAAAATTATAAAGGTTGACCTATTGTTGATTTTGTACTTGTCATTGTCCATGTTTCACATACAACTTTCATTAGGTGTATAGACACACATAGACGTGTGTGTGTGTGTAAAGCATTAAAAAATCGATTAATGACCATTTGTATTTATTTAAAAAATTAATAATTTTTTTTTGCGAAAAATTGTTTAACACTACTACTTTGACTTAAAAACAATTCATGTTGTTTGTGGTATTGA
The DNA here is from genome assembly GCA_001517045.1 of Pseudotsuga menziesii. Lineage (NCBI taxonomy): Eukaryota > Viridiplantae > Streptophyta > Pinopsida > Pinales > Pinaceae > Pseudotsuga > Pseudotsuga menziesii. The sequence continues at coordinate 698,989 of LPNX010364432.1, read as the reverse complement.
TTAACATAAATCACATTGTTAGTGGTTCTTGGTGCATCACACTAATGTGCCCCATGATCTTCAATGCAATAAATATTAGTGGTGCACTAAATACATATGTACACAATGTAGCAGGTGCATCCATAAATACAATAGCACATCAGTTGCTTATGAACCCATACTCAATACTTTAACATTGAATGACTCTTTGTGTACAATGTGTTTGTACACTTTGAGATGCACTAGTTAGGTCTAAAATTTTATTAAATTTTCTTTTTTGGTAGGTTCTTAATATATGTGGACACACTGTAAACGATGCTTCAATATCCCAATGTGTATCGACATATATGGTGTGACACACAAAACCGTGAACATTATGTTTATGATGAATATATGCACCACAAGTGGTGCATATTGATTGAACAACACATTGCATTACAACGATTGTATGCCATATATACAACTTTACTAGATCATTTATAATAATAGAGAGCATTGTTGATGACGATTCCATGCATTATAAAGCACATTAGTAAAATGTGAGGGGTTTTTATATTCATGTGTATTGGTGCATTTCTAAATAGGATTGTATAATAGATAGTGCAGCCTATTAAAGAATCAATCAGGGTTCTTCTTGTAAATTCACAGGGCACATTGCATTTTAGTACGATCCAAATGACTTGAATACGCTGCATATATTCAAACAAAAAAATTGAAAAAAAGGAAAATGAAAGGTAATTTTAAAATTTAAATATGCTAAAAATGTAAATGAGGAGGTAACAAACAAAGTTATTTCTTGTCTTGTTGGCTGGGAGGTATGGTTTCCATGTAGACTAATGAATAATTTATGGGTCTCTTTTCCAAAATTTCAAATTCTTTGGTGAATCAAAGGGAGGGAGGGATGTGATAACTCAACATAAGTTATGATAAGACAATTGCACAATTAGGTTATGCATTATTGCTTATGTGGTCTTAAGCACGAAAATCAATTTGCAAATGAAATTACTATTTGGTATTTATTATTACTATTATTTTATCGTGCCCCCATGTGCCGAATAATATGGCACACAAGTGTGTTGGTAGAACTAAAGCACACTGTAGAATCAATTTAATAAGACCTTACACAATGTGTTATTTGGATAAATGTTGCAGCGTGGTTACACCATCTCAATTCACTAGGATGTTTGTGGAAATGTTTGAAAACAATTTTTTTTTTTTGTTTCCAACAATTGGAATGGATAGTGCACCATTTATTAATATGCACTAGTGCATTTCATGGCATTAAACACGCTGGGTACATTTATAATTTTATTAAAAATAGTACATATTTTATATTATTAAATACTTTATCCTGCATCGATGCTTTATCGATTTAGACACAATAGTGCACTCTAATATATATAACACACCAATTTAACTTTACGAACATTTGAATTTGGTGTGTTGTTGATGACGCACTGGTGCATGTATATCCATTTAGCACATTGTTCAATTTTAGAATTATTTTAAATAAAATAACTTAGGCTTAATAAGTATTTGACAGGAGCTAGTGTATTGCACATTGTAATGCCCTAGTGTGTTATGTCATGTTAGATGCATTGGTGACTGATTGCTTAAAATAAAAATAAACATATTCTTTTTCTCTAGTGATAGGGTATATTAAGATTTAGTGCAAGTGATATTTTGGTGCACCAGTGTGTTCTATATGTTGAAGCACCTATGAAGTATTACAATTGAAGAGAACTAAAAGTAAGCCTCCACTAAAGCATTTGGTTGCCACCTCTGCTATAAATGGATACATGAGACATTTTTTGGGGATGTTTTGTAAAAACCCTTTGCTAGAAGGTGTTTTCCTTGTAGAGATATGCGAAATAGAGTGGAATGATAGATTGGAGTTAGTCATTGTTGGTGTGTTGTTCATGTGGTTAGACACATGCTGACCCACCAAATGACAAAACCTCGCCCACTGCAAGAAAGACAAAGAGAAAAAAAAATATAACTAGAGAAAATAGGAGTGTGATTGTTTGTGGGAGTATAAGCGTCAAGGATGCCTGACCTTCTCATTGCCACCAAGAAATGAAATCACTCTTGATAAGTGTTAAAACTTAGGCAAAAAAAGGAGAGGAGGTTATTTTTGGAATTTTGGCAAAGACTACTTTTGTTGCAAATCATAATACTAACAACCAAAATAAAGAGTTGTGATACTTTGAAATTCTATGTAAGCACCTATACTTATACATTGATCATTGGCATTACAAGTTGGTTTTGCCAAATTAGGGTTCTAGGGTAAAATTGGTCTATCATGGTTTCTTAGTATGTGTTTAATTATTGCTATGTGATTCTTGTTCATTATTTTTCCCATTACATTGAACATATACATTGATCCATGTTTCACCTCTAACAAATATACAATAGAGTTAGTAGTAGAGAATTGCTTCATAAAATCATATTACTGACTAGAATACATGCAATGCATGCTTGGGTACTTGGAGTATTACGCTTTTTGATTCCTTTATTCACTGTATATTAGTTAGAAAACACACAAGATAATTCATTTTGTTTATACACAACAATTCTTTCTTATGATGTTTGCTTAACATGTGTTGTCCGGAATTCCCTTTATAATTAATACATTGTGATATTCCAAATCCAAGCATGTGGTTTTAATAGACAATAAATGATAACATATTGGTCTTTAATATGCATGGTTTGTTGAGTTATAAGGGCATGGATTAAGTTTGAATATGAAATTGGATTAATTACCTCATTTTGTATTCTTAATTGTGTATAGCTCACACACACAACTATCCAATTAATTTGTACATAATTTAATTACTAATGTTGGGTGGAAAATGTCTACAACATTCTTCATTGTGTAGTTTGGTTATTGGTTATTGCTTGTCATCCCTTCTATAAACATGAAGGGATTAACTCCACCCTACAATATGTTGGTTAATAGTCAACTACAAAATCCATTTCTCTTTGATGTATTGAGTTTGGTGATTTTTATTGTGGTTATTGCTTGGGCATTGATGTATGTCGTATAATGGTGCATGTCATTTGAAGTCATATCATGGGTTTGAGTGATTGGGAGAAGATCCCACCATGAGGTGTTTCCTTGAGCCATTGCAATGCTATCCTAAACCTTGTTGATCAACAATTGGTTGGTAACCAATTTCATGATTGGTGTTGTTTCTTTGCAATTAAAAAAACACATAACAACTTGGTGGTGAGATTTCATACTGGCGATAGGGATTCATATCCTGGAGTTGGAATTAATGGGGAGACATTCTAATCACAATGTTGGTTGTAGAAAATCATGCATCAAGAAGTAATGCACGGGTTCCTAGTGCTAGTGTACAGAGAATGATGATGCACATTCATAGTCAAATATGGAATATATAGAACATAGAATTTTATTTTGCATAAATTATTTGCATTGATGAGACAAACAAGCCATAAACCCACCTTTTACGGATCAATCATCTAAATATATGGAAGATTGGACATAGACAACTAAGGAGAACCACCTATAAAATAAAACCCTCAAGGTAAAATGTGCTAATGATCTCAATATCAACGTAATGAGCCACCCATGATTTTGAAAATGTCACAATAGAATACAATATGGGATCATGGAAACATGGGGCTAGATCAAAGAACATATTCATAGAAAATATTGACCCATATCTAGACACATGTGAAGGAACACTAGTTCCACGAGGGAACAACTATTGTGAACAACCATAGAATCCCTACTTAATAAAAAGAGGGGAATGGGACGCAGAAATAACTTGTTGGACTAAATATCAAACCAAAGGCTCAAATATATATAATTAAAGGCAAACACATTTTTAGAGTTGCAAATGAGGCCGAGAAATTGGATAAACATTGGGTAGAACATGTAAGGATCTATCTAAAGGGGAATTCACACATAGAGGCTCATAAAACACTAGAAAGAGACACACATGTTCGATGGTGTTGGACAAGAATGATAATACTAGAATTATCAATGCATATGAATCTCAACAATGTGATAAGGAGTTACGGTTGGGTATAAGAGAAACCACCAAGTCAAGGAGTAGTGATGACTCTTCTTGTTTGGTGAAAGGTGAACCACCTATGACGTAATGGGATAAAGGTACACAAATGCTCTAAAGCAATTCAATCGAATGAAGGTGTTGATTTTGATAGGGGAATGTTCATTGTAATTAGGGTATAAGGGACCATCTAGAGACAAAAAAAAGACACCACATATCATGTAACAAATGTGACTAATTGAGACTCGGACAAAATGGAATGCATAAACTAATTAGGATGGGACTCAATGTGAAATGGGGTATTCATATAGGGAAACCCATGTAGGTGGAGTACTGTTGTTGGGAAAGTGTGTGTGTGTGTGTGTGCGTGCGTGTGTGTGTATCCATGCATGTGGAGTACTATTGTTAGGAAAGGGTGTGTGTCTGTGCATATGTATACACACACATATGCATGCATACATACATAGCTACACACACATATGTATGCATACATACATATATACACACACATATGTATGCATACATACATAGATACAGGAACACACACATAACCATGTAGGTGGAGTACTGTTGTTAAGAAAGGGTGTGTGTCTGTGCATATGTATACACACACACATACATACATACACACACATACATGCACACATACATACATAAATACATACACACATACCTACATACCTACCTACCTACATACATACATACCTACCTACCTACCTACCTACCTACCTACCTACCTACATACATATACCACTTTGAACAAGTATACCTAAATGGATGATAATGAGCCATGTGAAAGGATGGTGGAAGAAAATGGTTCCCAAGTGAGCTACCTAAACACATGGAACATATACCATAGCATAAATGTAGTCATGAAATAGAAACCAATGATGCAAATGATATGGAAAATGGAGCTTCTAAGCTCTCTATATGTGAAAAGCAAATTCATGGGAAAAATGGCTCTTAGATGAAGTACATAATCACAATAAAGTAATTACATAATGTGGAAATGTGCATGATAAGGAATCCTATGATGTATACAACATTGAAAACATAGTTCATATGGGATTGTATGAGGAAAACAATATTTAGGGGCAAATCCTATAAGTAGGACATGTCACAAATTTCAAAAAAACCATTTGAGTTTGTAATGCCACCAAAACACTGATCTTTCTAATGCTCAATACACACATTTGAATTGATGGTTTCAATTTTGGAACCATTGGGTTAGTGCTCATGACATCTACTTCATTTTCACCCATTTAATTATCTAGATTAAGCTTTATTTGTCCCATATGGAGGGCTATTAGGGGTTTTCATCACACTATGCAGATATCAAATGAATATATATGAGGGGTGTGTAAATATTCCTTTGTAAATTGTTGATTGAATTGTCATTGATGCAAACATGGACTTGTAGTGGCCCCACAAGTTGTCATTGATGCCACTAAGTCCCACTTGTAGTGCATAGGTATGGATGATCCCAGTACCCTCACATCTAGTACCTTGGAACCCATACAAAGATGATTTGTGCTTTGAAGCACCTTGTATCTAGTTGATAAGGTCCTTGTACCCACAATGTTATATCTAGGAGTCACCACCTTGTTGACGATGTTGAATACCCCACTGATGATGCTGAAGACCTTGGAGATAGCGCTAAAGCCATTGTAAATGATGGGGAGTCCCTAGATGGGTTCGAGAATCATTAATGACCCATTCTATGGTCATTCATGCTCTGATGGTGTCATGGTATCCTAGGAGAAGGCCTGACAACCCCACAAGAGGTAGCATGTTGGATCTTGACCCTTGAGGTCCTATTGTACGGTTGAAGAAGCCCATGAATCCCCTTGGCATGCCAAAGAATACTCTTGCTTCATCAATAAACCTTGAAGAAGTCCTTGGAATGATGAATATGATGTTTGATCCCACAAACGATGAATATGATGTTTGATCCCACACACATATAAGGTTAATAATTGTATCCTTGGTGGTGGTACACAACATGGCATTATTGATGCCTTAATGGTGTGGATCACACCCTTAATTGTGGGTGACCTTGATGACTTGCCATTAAAGGATTCATGGGTTAACAAAATAAAAACCCTAAAACCATTTTTAATGGTAAGGGTGAAGTTTGACTAAGGGTTGACTATTGAAAGAAATAAAAATAAGTGCATACAACAAACCCTAAAACCATGGGAAGGTTTGACCCTTGAAGGATGTGTATGACAAAAACAAATTAAAAAATCTAAAATAAAAATACCATGGTAAGTTTTGACCCTTTGAATTCGGCCCCAAAATTGAGGATGTGGACAACTCGAAAAGAGTATATAAACTCTTCCATCCTCACTCCACAACATTCAACGAGAAGAGAAGACACATGAGCTTGCTAGCATGATGTTGACTGAGGTAAAGTTTAGGACTATTTAGGAGCAGCGAAAATTTAATTTTTTTATGTTCTTTTTGATGTGACATTGCAATATTGGATTGGTATTAGGGTTCATTTTTACTAGCATTTGAGAAGACTGTTTCCATGACAGCACACAATTTTCGTCACAAAATACAGTTTCGGTGGCAACACAAAGTTTCAGTGATAACAAACAATTTCTGTGACAACAGATAGTTTCTGTGATAGCAGATAGTTTCTGTGACAACAAATCATTTCGGTGACAACTGATAATTTTAGTGACAATGGACAATTCTAGTGATATCAGAGAGTTTCCGTGACTGTAGACCGTTTGTATGACAACATACAATTTCGGTGACAACAGACAGTTTCGGTGACAACATATAGTTTCTATAATAATACATAGTTTTGGTGACAGACAGTTTTGGTGGTAGAATATAGTGTTAGATTTTTATCATTTAAGCTATATTATCTTAGGATCTTACCTGAGAAAATAACATGCACAACAATACTTACAAGAGACAAGAGACACAAAGAATTTTCCTCGGGGAAACCATAAAGGAGAAAACCCTACAACTTCCTCAGAGATAGAATGAGCACCAATGGCAGCTGTAAAACCGAAAGATAGAAAAATATGATCTCCACAGCTGTTCTGTCACGTCCCCATCTCCCAGACCGACGAAGAGGACGCGACGAACACCAATGCAACCGGGAAAACAGCCCCATGAAGATAAACAAAGGAGATCAATGCTGAAATTAAAACTTACAAACATACATAGATGCATAATTCTTTAATCATACAGCGGAAGCAAACATATACATTCTAGCATCCCCATGTTCATTATAATTTATTAAACATCAATATAATTGCAGAGATGAAATAACAGCAGCACTTATCTTTTGATGAAGTATCCCGCAACCAGCTACGTCGCTGCAACGTTCCACCCAACCATAGGCTAGCGTGCTCATCAATCTCTCAGCAACACTGCCACCCCCGAGCTGGGCATGATTCCTCAAGGACTAAGGAGACAATGCAGGATTACACATAGCCGAGGGGACACAAACAACCAAACCAAACACTGCTGGGTTTAATAGGCCTTCAACAGGCGGCCAAGCCAGCACAGTATGAAGACCAACCACTGCATACCCACAGCAATCAAACCCTTCACAGCCCCTGTGAAGAAAGAAAAACAACCAGGGATAATCCCAACAGAAGATGAGGCACATCTCAAGCCCACAAGGCAACACAAAGTTGTTCTTGGCCCTAACATGGCCAAAACAACTCAGCTGCAACCCAAAACTAAGGTACTTCAGCAGCTCAATTTCACAATAAAAACAGTGTCAACAATCCACAGCCCACAGTGGATAAGAAATAGAACTCCCGGCATAACCATGGGAGACTCGGCCAATGACTGTGGCCATCAACAACCCCAACTCATAGTGCCAACGATGGCAACTATACACAGTCCCAAATAGCGGGGAAACTCAGATGCAGACCACTGCAGAAAATGAATCAATACGAAAGCATAGCAGCCCAAAACGCAATTGGACTCCACAACCAACCAAAAACGTGGGGAAGACAACAGCCCCAAAACACAATCAGTGAGAAAGGCTCACAAGTGGGAAAACGACCCCAAACAGTCTGTGCGTGAGTGCAACCCGCACCAGACCACAAAACGCCAAGGAGACTTACCCAATTCCACTCTGTGGAAAATGTGAATGACCACAGGTAACAGCTCTCCTCCTGGCCACGTGAGATCCAGCAGATCCTCTGCCTGTGCATGAGGATGAGCAAGACTCCCGCCCCTCTGCGTGAGGAAAAACAAACAGCGGCCTCCGCGTGAGGAATGAACAGACCACGAACCTGCGCGTGAGCAGGAAACCGACCACCATCGTGAAGGTTGAAGCCCAGCTGTGTAAGCAAATAGACAGCGGCCTCTACGCGTGGATGAACAACAGAACGCTCAGCGTGGGGAGGACGAACCGACAGGGTGAGAATGGAGTCATGGAGAAGATGGAGGAAAAAAAATGGGAAAGAATGGAGTTGCTTGCCTCCTTACCCATGTTTCCTCCAGCAATAATTGCCCTCAACAACTCAGCCATCACTCCTCAACCACCAGCTGAAGCATTAAAGAGGTTGACAAGGTTGGATGGGACAAGAAAAGGTGGCAAACAAACAAAGGTGGCAAAACATGGGTTTTTCCCCCATAACCAAGGTTTGACATTCCCCCACCCCTTATCCTTCGGAACCATGCCCTTTTCATTCAACGTTGCACTGCCGTAGCTGGTTGTGGTTTATTTTATTTGATGTACGTATTTACATGATGCCAAATTATAATGTGCCACATAGCACGATAGACCATTGGCAACTACCCCTATTACCGAACATACACGACCAAATCGATGGTGGGGATTTTGCCTTGAGCTCCTCACCACGATTAATTGCAATATATACATCATGCAAATGGGGTCAAAACCGGGGATGTGAGATTCCCCTCCCCCTTAGAATAACACCGTCCTCGGTGTTCCATTACATATATATAATACATATACCATTGCACATCAAAATTTCAAAATTGCAGATCTGTCCCACGTTCGATCGTTTACTTTGAACGTTCAAGACCAAGCCCTTCATCGTCCATGGACTTCTCCTGCTGGTTCTCAGCTTCCAGCTAATCCCGAAGTCTAGGAACTTTGCGGCTATTTCCCTCATCATGTTCCCTCATTGGGCAGTCCTGGCGTAAATGATGTCCTCCGCATCTCCAGCATTTGACTGGCTGCTTCATCTTTACCTGCTCAATTTCCTTTGAGTCTTCATTCCTGGACCATTTCCTATCGGGTCGCTTGGACAATTGTCCCATTGCTGATCCACCTTCCTTTCCTTTGTCGATTGCTCCCAGAAGGCTTTTCACCTCCCTTTGCAAACCAATAGAGTCTTGCAAAATCTGGTGGTTCATCTCATTCTTCCTTCTCTGTATCTTGAGCATCTCCCCAAGATTCTCTTGGGTCTTGGTAATCATTTGAAGGAGAATTCCAGCTAAGTCCAACAACTTCTGATCTGCTTCCATGATCAATGTGCACCACCTGGTTCACTTTTCTCACCTGTGAGATGCACCATTGAAATTCTATCAGACCAAGCATAATATAGGGAGAAAAATCAGTTAGTTAATTACCCAATTGGCATGACAGTCCAAGTTCCATTAAGGAAACTTTCATATCTTTCATGCCTTCCCCCACAGGCACATGAGCTCATTCATGTCCATTCTTGGGCAGGGAATTAACTATTCCACCATTCATAATTTACTTTAAACCAATACACACATCCCATTCCAATCATACATGCATTCAACAATATTTTGTTTTCACAATGCATTAACATATATATATATATATATATATATATATATATATGTAATCAAAAGGCAAGAGAGAGCAGTAAGAGTTTTTCCCCTCTTTGTTTTGTTCCATCTTGGAACCCACACCATCGCAGTGGCTTTTCATGCTCTCAGCCTCTTTCACTTCACCGTGAATGCTGGACCAATCCTTCTTGGTCATGACACTTAGTGTCTTTGGTTTATTCTAGACCTCTAAACCATGGATTCTCTCCACATGGTTTGTCTCAACTGCTAGGACTCCCCCGTCCTACTAGCACTTTTTTCATTACCGCTCATCCCGAGCTTTCTAGGACAGCCACATGTCCACATGCACCTCTAGGATGCTCTCATAGTCTTCGCTTCCAGCGATACCTATATCCAAACATTGAATAAATTCACATGTTTAGTTTATTTACATCAGTTTTATCTCTAGAACAAGAGCTTAAATCATCATATTCAAATCATATACACATGTATATTCATAAGAAAAATAATCCAATGCTTATCTGTATTATGCGTTTCCTCGTTCGTCCACAGGATCATACTTTGCCTTGCAAGCCTTGGGATCGTCTATGGACTTAGATGTTAGGTTAGCACGCCGGATACCCCACAACATCAAATAATTAATGTCCAACCAGTACATCCTCATGTCAACTAGGCTTGGAACTTTAACACGACCATTTCTAGGTCTAGGATCTACTATGGATCCTCAGGAATATCACAGCCCAACATACACTTATACTAGCACACACTTATATCAACAATAACCCTTACTCCGCAACCCCTCACAACACCCATTTACCATTTTACCTTTAGCCTGTCAACACAAGCAACACAAGCAATAGAAGCAAATTCATCAGCGTTATTGCTCTAAAACTGTAATCATATTTCATATCATTTGGTCATAATGGATACTAAATCAAAACATGTTCTACATATCGAATTTAATAATTAAACATGCACATTCATAGCAAGGGTTACAGAACACTTATCCATTTGTCGTCGTAGTATTCCTTTCTATCTGTTAGGCACCGTCAAGGAGTTGGGAAAGGCTGAATGCTAAGATGGTGTGCTCGCTGCAGAGCTAGGAACACCTACACCAGAACTATCCTGACTTCTAAGACACCCACACACACCCAACACAAGGAATCAGTCCCTTCTCTGCTACTCAGTCCCTCAGGCCCTGCATTCCCTTCCAGTGCTATCCCAGGGTTGTGGAGAAGAAAGTCAGCCCTCTAGCTCTGTCTGTGTGGTTTCCAATCACCAAGTTTAAGCAACCCAAGCCCTCATCCCTGCTTCCTCTTTACATGTCTTACCGACATAATTTATACCATCTCACTCATGTTATTACCAAACATGCAGTGCAGATGAGACATTTTCAAAATGTCCAATGGCGTTTCACCCGAAACCCATTTCCAAGGGAAAACCTTCCCATGACGTTTGGCTCTTGCAGGTCATCACACATGATCTTCCTGTAATGTGTACCCCTGACACATTCATCAAATAGGCAAGCAGTCAATCATTACCTGATACTACAATCCAAATTGATTGTTCCATAACCAAGCAATGACATTAGAAATCAAATTCATTAAGAATTTGCAATTCTATCTACTACAGAAATTGACTTGCTCAATTGTGGGTCTCTTGTAGGCATCACTACTATTCTCATTATAATTTTATGCTTACTATCATAACATGATTACCCACTTACCATGTGTCCCTCCTGACACATCTTATACAAGCCAACAATGATTAGTAGACGTTAGTACTTTCTTAAATCCGAAATCCACAATTCAAATTTAACAAGCTCTTTCACATGGTAGATTCGGGCATTGGTCAGGGTCTTACCTCTCACTGCCATGCTCGAATAATCTACCTGAAACATAAGCTTCAAACATCCAAGCACAAGCTTATGCAAGCCAGTAGTGACTAGCAGTTGTCAGCAATTTCTTAAATTTGAAATTCACAATTCAAATTTAACAAGCTCTTTCACATGGTAGATTCGGGCATTGGTCAGGGTCTTACCTCTCAATGCCATGCTCGAAGTATTCTACCTGAAACATAAGCTTCAAACACCCAAACACTTGGTAAGTCTGGATGCATATAACCTTGTCATTGTTACAACCATCACTGAAGCATTTTCAGAATTTATAAAATTCAAATACTTCCAGTTGTTAGTCACATCAGTGTTATCAAAGCTCATTTACTTCATGCAATCATTATCATATTAACATTGTAAGGCATAGTCACACCATTTATGCAATTAAATGAAAGTTTAGATACCCTTACTTCACAAGCGTATCATTCATACTACCTTGCTCTTCAATAGAGCATTTCTGGCAGCCAATTGATCATGACTATCCTGCATTCATAACAGCCTTCAAAATAGTTCCAAAATTATCATTAATTCATCATTTCAGCTATTAGTTATAAACAAGATCACATGCATTCATCTCAATGCATTCAAACATACCATGGGCCAACCATGACTACCTCATATAGGTTGCATTACTATAATCAATAGCATCAACATACATAAGCATGACACCTTTCTATATTCAAATTTCCACATGGTAGGAGGTCTCTTACCTTTACCATTCCATGGAATCTGTCATAAGTAACTCTTACCTGCATGGGTCGTACTTACACCCTTGGCATGACCAATTTGGTTGGTCCTTTGCAGTAGATTGCAGAACTTGCTCACCAACTTTTGTTATGGACCTGTTACCTTATCCCTTTCTCCAGAGGGTTGCTGGACACACTTTGTCAGCATCAACAACATATTCAGCTAGGTCCATGTCATCGTTGGTTTTGCCACTAATTCCAACATCAAAGCAATGATTATCATTAGTGATTCATTATAAATATATAATTTCCAGTATTCTTACCAATCATGCAATATCCTATGCATGCCATACATATCCTTATGCATTTTATGCATACAACTCAGGAAATGTAGTTATAATCAGTAAGAAGGAGTTTTAAGAAAAACTTCCCTTTTTAAGTCTTTCATCCTTGTATGGAACTACTCTTCCATACGGCAGCTGATTGACTTCATAGTCCTTGCTACTCCTGGGCATGCAACTGTCCAGATTTCTCCATTTGATAGCAGCGGCCATCATTAGCACTTTGCTGCTTCATGCTTAGATTTTGGTCACTTATCCTTGTTCCTTACCGGATAAGCTTTCCAACACCTATTCACATGCGTCATTCCGACCTCGGGTGTAAAAACCACACCACTTCTGAGAATGAGGGTTTTCACCAAATCTTTGCATTTTACACACAGCTGCATTTTGGTTGCCAACTTCAACCACCTCACTTCCGTTGCACCATTCATCTTTTATAAATTCTGGGTTCTACTAAATTGCCCAAAACACAAAATCTTCTTTTCACAAGAATGACTATCTCAAGGGACGACGGGGGTCAAGGGGGCTTGCCGGCGCAATCTGGCGCATAAGATCGCTGCCACTTTCTCATTTTCTAACCCATGAAAATTCACTGAAAAACTGCTTGAAAACCCTGCTGGAAGGCAGTCGAAATCTGCTGGAGTCCCACTGGAAATCTCAATTTTCCTTGTCCAAATCGGGTCTTATTCCAATTATCAATCCGCAGAATCAGCTCCCAAACCAATTTCGCAGCTGCAGAATCGGCTCTCGGAAGCTTTAATCGTTCCGCGGATTATATCTCATCGGCTGTCGGAAGCTTTACTACATCAGAAGCTGAAACACTTTCGCTTCCGCAACGGCGGAACATGATCTCTTTCCTTCTTCCGATCGGTGGCACAACCGGATCGGCATCGACAGTCCCTTACATCGGAAGACGTAAGGCTTTCACTTCCGAAGCGGTGCACAAACCATTCTTTCTTCCGCCGGCCGTTCGTTACTTAGAAAAATTCCGGACCTTCTCCCGCGGCGTCAGATGTCTTTTTCATCAGAAGCCAAATGACTTTGGCTTCCGCAACGGTGGACACAAAACCCCTTCTCCTTCCGCAACAGCGGAAGTTCACTTCCTCTAGTGGCCCGCCGGCTGTTCAACACTAAGACGAATTTTCTCCAAAAATTCCCCTCGTCGGCAATCGGATCCATTTTTGCATCCGCAGTGAAGTCCTTTCAACGGCCGCAACGACGGACTGGAAACTGCTAAACCTTCCGCCATATCGGAAGGCAAATGCCTTTGGCTTCCACAACCCACGATTTTTGCCTTAGAAATATGTCACTTCCAGTGTTGGCGGTCGGATGACTTTCACGTCGGATGTGGAATCGCTTTGCCGTTCGCAACGGCGGATGGGAAACCGCTAATCCTTCCGCCACAGTGGAAGATGGAACCAATAATCCTTCTGCCACAGTGGAAGTCAATTCATTTTAGGCTCCGACTGTCAACACTTGGAAAAATTCTTGAAACTTGCCATTGCTCTGCTGAACAAAGAAGGTAATTCTACCTTCTGTCACTGCATCTTCATGGCCCATAGAGGCCCACTATTGCAACCTTGAGCTCTGATACCATTATGTGATGTCCCCATCTCCCAGACCGACGAAGAGGACGCGACGAACACCAATGCAACCGGGCAAACAACCCCATGAAGATAAACAAAGGAGATCGATGCTGAAATTAAAACTTACAAGCATACACAGATGCATAATTCTTTAATCATACAGCGGAAGCAAACATATACATTCTAGCATCCCCATGTTCATTATAATTCATTAAACATCAATATAATTGCAGAGATGAAATAACAACAGCACTTATCTTTTGATGAAGTATCCCGCAACCAGCTATGTCGTTGCAACGTTCCACCCAACCATAGGCCAGCGTGCTCATCAATCTCTCAGCAACACTGCCACCCCCGAGCTGGGCATGATTCCTCAAGGACTAAGGAGACAATGTAGGCTTACACATAGCCGAGGGGACACAAATCAGCCAAACCAAACACTGTTGGGTTTAACAGGCCTTCAACAGGCGGCCAAGCCAGCACAGTCCGAAGACCAACCACTGCATACTCGCAGCAATCAAACCCTTCACAGCCCTATGAAGAAAGAAAAACAACCAGGGATAATCCCAACAGAAGATGAGGAACAACTCAAGCCCACAAGGCAACACAGAGTTGTTCTTGGCCCTAACATGGCCAAAACAACTCAGCTGCAACCCAAAACTAGGGTACTTCAGCAGCTCAATTTCACAATAAAAACAGTGTCAACAATCCACATCCCACAGTGGATAAGAAACAGAACTCCCGGCATAACCATGGGAGACTCGGCCAATGACTGTGGCCATCAACAGCCCCAACTCATAGTGCCAACGATGGAAACTATACACAGTCCCAAACAACGGGGAAACTCAGATGCAAACCACTGCAGAAAATGACTCAATACGAAAGCATAGCAGCCCAAAACGCAATTGGACTCCACAGCCAACCAAAAACATGGGGAAGACAACAGCCCCAAAACACAATCAGTGAGAAAGGCTCACAAGTGGGAAAACGACCCCAAACAGTCTGTGCGTGAGTGCAACCCGCACAAGACCACAAAACGCCAAGGAGACTTACCCAATTCCACTATGTGGAAAACGTGAATGACCATAGGTAATAGCTCTCCTCCTGGCCACGTGAGATCTAGCAGATCCTCTGCTTGTGCATGAGGATGAGCAAGACTCCCGCCCCTTTGTGTGAGGAAAAACAAATAGCGGCCTCCGCGTGAGGAATGAACAGACCACGAACCTGTGCGCGAGCAGGAAACCGACCACCATCGTGAAGGTTGAAGCCCAGCTGTGTAAGCAAACAGACAGCGGCCTCTGCGCATGGATGAACAACAGAACGCTCAGCGTGGGGAGGACGAACCGGTAGGGTGAGAATGGAGTCGTGGAGAAGATGGAGGAAAAAAAATGGGAAAGAATGGAGTTGCTTGCCTCCTTACCCACGTTTCCTCCAGAAATAATTGCCCTCAACAACTCAGCCATCACTCCTCAACCACCAGCTGAAGCATTAAAGAGGTTGACAAGGTTGGATGGGACAAGAAAAGGTGGCAAACAAACAAAGGTGGCAAAACATGGGTTTTTCCCCCATAACCAAGGTTTGACATTCCCCCACCCCTTATCCTTCGGAACCATGCCCTTTTCATTCAACGTTGCACTGCCGTAGCTGGTTGTGGTTTATTTTATTTGATGTGCGTATTTACATGATGCCAAATTATAATGTGCCACATAGCACGATAGACAATCGACAACTACCGCTATTACCGAACATACACGACCAAATCGATGGTGGGGCTTTTTCCTTGAGCTCCTCACCACGATTAATTGCAATATATACATCATGCAAACGGGGTCAAAACCGGGGACGTGACATGTTCTCTCTCTCTCTCACTTGAGAGAGATTCTCCTCTCTCACTCATGTGCCCCAGTTGAGTGAGTGTGTATTGTGTAGAAATTAGGAGAGCCTCACTTCTATTTATATTCGTTCGTTCACTTTATTTCCACTCCAATACGTCACCCTCAATTAACAATTACTTACCAGCGCTGACTTATCTAGGAGATTCTAATAACCCTAGTGCCCCACAACTGTAGGGACTTTACCCTCCGATCAACAAGGAGGGTTAACCTTAACTCAATTGTGGGGACTATTGCCCCAACTTTTAATGGAGGGTTAACCTCAATGACTTTACATGACTTGTTTACATTACAGATACTTCCCGATAGGAACATCGAGGAACAATACATAAGATATACAAATGAATACATTCCGAAGTTACAAATACATCAACACTCCCTCTTAACTAGGAAGGTATTCTCTCGACACAATTTATCAGCACAAGTCTTCTTCTCTGGATCATCATCAAGTCATCTTCATCTTCAAGTCATTTTCATCAAGTCTGGATCATCACTGGATCATCATCAAGTCTGGATCATCACTTTATCTAGAGCATCAGTGGATCATCATCAAGTCTGGATCATCACTTGATCTGGAGCATCACTGGATCATCACTTGATCTGGATCATCACTGGATCATCATCAAGTCTGGATCGTCACTTGATCATCATCAAGTCTGGATCATCACTTGATCTGGATCGTCACTGGATCATCATCAAGTCTGGATCATCACTGCTGGATCATCACTAGGTCATCATCACTGGTGCTATCTCAATTCTACTTGTCACAGGAAGTTCTATAGAGCCAACCCTTTTTCATGCTGGTTGTAGGCCTAGCCTTCATGTAGGTCTTCATCGTCTTCAACACTTATATTTGACCATGGAATGAATGATGTCATAAAGTCCCGCCCAACACTTACTTCTTACCATGGGAGGAACACATCCAAGAACAATGTCAGAAAGGCACACCCAGCACTCACATCTGACCATGGGAGGAACACATCCAAAACCCATGTCATAAAGGCCCAACACTCACTTCCGACCTCATCATGTTAGAAAGGCTCTGCACTTACATCCGAACTCATCATGTCAGAAAGGCTTTGCACTTACATCTGACCTCATCATGTCAGAAAGGAGCTGCACTTACATCCGACCTCATCATGTCAGAAAGGCTCTGCACTTACATTCGACCTCATCATGTCAGAAAGGCACCACACTTACATCCGACCTCATCATGTCAGTAAGGCTTTGCACTTACATCTGACCCCATCATGTCAGAAAGGCGCTGCACTTACATCTGATCATGTGGGAACACATCCCTCAATCACATCATAATGGCTTTGCACTGATCATGCGAGAACATATCCCACAATCACATCAGAATATCTTTGCACTGATCATGTGGTAACACAACCCACAATCACATCAGAGCATCTCTGCACTTATATCTGATCACATGGGAACATATCCCTCAATCACATCAGAATGGATCTGTACTGATCATGTGGGAACACATCCCACAATCACATCAGAATATCTCTGCACTGATCATGTGGTAACACAACCCACAATCACATCAGAATATCTCTGCACTGATCATGTGGTAACACAACCCACAATCACATCAGAGCATCTCTGCACTTACATCTGACCATGTGAAGCTAAGCCTTCCACCATGTCAGAAAGGCCAATGGACACATAAATTCCCTTTGGAGGGAAGCTCGATCTGGAGAACACCAAGCTTCTCCTTGAAGTACTCAAACTTCACTCTGTCCATTTGTAGCATAGAATCACATCAGGGCTGATTACGTCCAAGGATAACCTGTGAGCTTCGCTAGGACCGATACATCCGAGGACAACCTATAAGACTGATTACATTTGAGCAACCTATGAGCTTCGCCAGGATTTATGCTCAGACAACCTATTTCACCAGCTATGCCAAAACTCCCTCTTTCGAGAGATCTCGATCTGGATCACAAACTGGAGCTTCAATGCTCCTCTCTGCATCATACAAAAATGAAAGTCAGATCAACCCAATAAAATAGTAGTTTTCAAAAGAAACATACTACCTCCCAAATAGCAAGTGGCAACATATTTGGCCTCGGTTGTACTTAGCGCCATGCAGGACTCCATCCTTCCAAACCAAGAGATCAGACCTGATCCCATATTGAAGCAGCACCCCGAAGTGCTCTTCCTATCAATGGCACTGCTTGCCCAATCTGAATCCACATAATAATGTTCTGATTCGCCTCATACTTGAGCCCATACTCAATTGTACCCTTCAGGTACCTCACTACATGCTTTACAACCATCATGTGAACATGTCTCAATGTGTTAACAAGAAAGCAAATATCTGGTCTTATATTCGTCAGGTACATCAAGGAAGAAATCATTTGATGATACATCGTGGCATCAACTGTCTCTGATGAAGCAACACTCAATAACTTCAGGTTCGATGCCATAGGTGTGGTCATGGCCTTGTAGTCCATCATCCTGAACCTCTTCAGGATATCTATTGCATACTTCCCTTGTCCCAGGGAGATTCCATTCGCATTCTGCCACACCTCCATGCCTAGAAAGTAGTGCATCATATCCAAGTCCTTCATCTCTAACTCAACAACAAGTCTCCTTCTTGCAACTTTAATGAGTTCCTCTTTTCTGTCAGGAACAAGTCATCGACATGTAATAAAAGCATCACTGGTCTTCCACCTTCAACCTTGAAGTAAAGGTTGGAATATGCTTTACTCTCAGTAAAACCTAGAGTCATCAGTAATCTGTCCATCTTGTCATACCATGTCGAACCTCAGGATCTTCTGTAGTCACTTGCTCTGAAGCAGAGCATCATTCTCCCTCTATCTTTCATACTCTATGCACTGAAACATTATGTACCAGAGTGACAAGTAGCTTCCTCTGCTACTAATATTCTATGTATCCATCTAGGGTCACTAGGTACCAAGATCCTCTATCTTGAACCTTTTCAAAAGTTCTTCTCACACCCATTTGTGAGCGTGTCATCCTCTATAGGATTTCATCTTCAACCTTGTAGCAAAGGTTAAGATCTTCATCACTCTAGGTTATATTCAAGCTCCTCATGTATGTGTTATCCCATGGGTGTCTTTTGAGCTCGTACAAGGCCTTCTTTAATTTGCACACATGAGTCTTCCTGTCATGTGCATTAACTTCCAATGGTTGTAAATGTCTCTTCGTAGTTTACGCCTTCTTTCTGCGAGAAGCCTCGTGCTACGAATCTTGCCTCATATCCCACGATGTTGCCATCTACTACATGCTGGATCTTGTAGATATATATGAAAGATACTACGGACTTCCCTTCAGGTCTCGATGCTGCATTCTATATATCATTCTTCTTGAACTGGTACTCTCCTTCCCTTTCTTCTTGGCTTCTTCTTCATAGCTGGAAGGTTCTTCATCAATGATGCCGCTTAACAGTGTTACATAATTGCACTGTGTCTGAGATCTCTTCTTTGAAAGTATTGTCATCATTTCTTCATCTTGGATTCTTTCTTGAATTGTCGTCACTTGTTCTTCGAAACAAGTCTCATCCTTCTTTTCTTGTAGGCGATTGTACGCGATATTTCCTACAAGTCAAATGCACCAGTTGTATGATTAGAAACATTTCATAATGCATATTCATAATGGTAATTTCTTATGCATAAAGATATAATCATGCAACTATTTTAGCCAATACAACATTCATCCATATCTCACAGAAATTTTGTAGATGCCTTCCATCTCTACCAAGACAACATTGAGATTGTGCACTAATCCAATATGTCATCAAAGAGGTTTCACTCTAGATAAGTAGCAATGGAGAGTTGTATAGCACCATGAGCTACTTACCCATCACATGCATATTAGTAGTATTCTGTCATTAATGCAAACATTCTATCATGCATAATACATGAACTGAATATCAACAAATGCATAACAAAACAATATCATGAAATGACAATTGAATACTTATCTTTATTTGTTTTGTGGGTAGACTCCTTCTTTAAGCTTCATCATCTTCTTCATTCATAACACCATAATTTGTTATCCAAATGCTTAAGATGGATAAGAGGTTCTTCAAGAATTGAGTTCTTCACATTCCTCATCGCTTGAGGGATTTTCTTTCAATCGTGAGAGCTAGATCTTCAGTTGCTCCCATCTTCTCTTCTCTTATTATGAGTCGAGCTTCTTCTTCTGTTCACTCTTCCCATAGTCTGCTGAAAGTAATCACTTCCTTCTGGCACACATTCCTCGAATGAATGAATCCCATGATCCTAGGAGGCCATTCAAGGTGGTTATCACAACTTTTGCATTCTCCACTTCTTCTTCTACTGCTTCAAGTTGTTCTTTGATTTGAGATACCCTTGTAAAGTATGACTGTATGGTCTCTGCATTCTGGATCTTCACATTCTTCAACTGTTTTCTCAAATTCATCTTTCGATTTATGTTCTATCCTTTAAATAGCTTGGTCAAGGAATCAAACATCTCTTTCGGTGCCTTTAGGGAAGACACTTGTGGTATAAGGTGATCCATGATTGAATCAACAGTGATCTTCTTGGTCTTGACCAGGTTCTTCTTGTGTAAGGATTTTAGCCTCATCTCCCTCTGGAACTGGAACCTCTCTACTTATGTAGGTGTCCAATTCATTTCCTTCAAGAACTAGTGAGATCCTATACTTCCATGCTTGGAAGTTTTTAGCCTCACCAAGCTTGTCATCAAGCTGGTGTGATTAGTCATCTTGAAATGAGAACCTCAACTGTAAATAACAAAAGATTAGATCTTACCGATTTGAGGTGTCCATCCTGGTTCCAGAGGTGGCTGATCTAGGGTTTGTCAGAGAAACCCTAATTTTCAAAACTTGGTATCTTTTAGATCTAATTTGATAGAAAGATATACCTCTTCAAGGTGAGCTTTCCAGTGTACTCCTTTTCTGAAAACAATGGAGGTAAGCACCCAGAACAGGAAGCCCTAGTTTTCCAATTTCTTCTACAGAAATGCCTGATACTATTTCTGTGGTATCTTTGAAATTACTACTCCTCTATGTCTAAAATTTTGTACTAAGGTAATCTCATATGTCCTCATTCCAACACCACAGGTTTTACCAGAATTGGTTTCACCAATTGGGACTTATGAGAGTTTTCCCAAGGTGACTTGTTTCAGGATTGTTCAGCATAGCGAAGTTTTATGGATTGCCACATGTCACTATTTCACCTTCAGGGTCTAAAACTTTTACCACTAAAAGTACAGTCTGTGCCCTATCTGGAACATCTTGTGAAATTTCATTTGGATCTTTGTAGCCCGAGATATTGCAATTCTTCCTAGGTGTCCTATTTAGGGATGAATCCTGGAAGAGGCTGGAACCCTGAATTGGAGGAATCATATCTCCCAGAATATAGCGAGTTTGAGGCTAAAATTTTTAACAATGTACATTAGGATTTTGTCTTTGGACTGTGAAGGTTTTCGCTCCTGATCCTTTTCCAATCTCGAGATATAGTGAATATAGAAAAACTACCCGTTTTAGTATTTTAGTGTTTTTCAAATTAGGGTTTGACTTTCCCATAGTTTTACCCAACCAAAAATATCGACCTTGGTCTCTAAATTTTGATTTTGAGGAGGAGATAAATCCTATGCTGGGCTCACTCAAAAATTCCTCTTCTGTAAAAAGTCCTAATTTCCCGCAGCAAAAACTGAAAATGCCCGGAATCAAATTCTGCTTCGACAGAAAGATTCACCCTTCAATGGAGAGTTAGGCTAGGCTTCTTTTGCTGATGGATTGTGGATAGAGACCCAAAAAGTAAGAAGCCTGAGTTTATACAACTGCACAATGTCTTCTTCTCAAGTTAGCTGTGATACCATGTTAGATTTTTATCATTTAAGCTATATGATCTTAGGATCTTATGTGAGAGAATAACATGCACAACAATAATCACAAGAGACAAGAGACACAAAGAATTTTCCGTGGGGAAACCATAAAGGATAAAACCCTGCAAATTCCTCAGAGATAGAATGAGCACCAATGGCAGCAGTAAAACCCAAATACAGAAAAGATGATCTCCACAACTGTTCTCTCTCTCTCACTTGAGAGAGCTTCTCCTCTCACTCATGCGCCCCAGTTGAGTGAGTGTGTATTGTGTAGAAATGAGGAGAGCCTCACTTCTATTTATATTCTTTCGTTCACTTTATTTCCACTCCAACATGTCGCCCTCACTTAACAATTACTTACCAGGGCTGACTTCTCTAGGAGAGTCTAATAACCCTAGTGCCCCACAACTTTGGGGACTTTACCCTCCGATCAACAAGGAGGGTTAACCTTAACTCAATTGTGGGGACTATTGCCCCGACTTACAATGGAGGGTTAACCTCAATGACTTTACATGACTTGTTTACATTACAGATACTTCCCGATAGGAACATAGGGGAACAATACATAAGATATACAAATGAATACATTCCGAAGTTACAAATACATCAACATATAGTTTCGATGATAGCGGACAGTTTCGGTGATAACAAATAGTTTCGGTGATAGCAGACAATTTTCGTGAAAACAAATAATGTATTTCGGTGGCACCTAAAATTTTCTTTTTGTTTTGTAAATATTATTTCAGCAGAGAGATGATAAGGTTATACAATGATTTAGAAATGACAAAGAAGTTTGGAGGATGGTCAAGACGAAACTTGATGACTTGATAGTGGACAAATTGATGACATGGTAGTGGACAATTTTGTTGAGCAGAGGTTGATGAGCTGAGGTTGATGAACATAGGTTAATGATAGTGAAGGAAGCTGAGTCTTGCACTTGAGGATTGGATTCCACAACCCTTTCTTAGTTGGAGATAAGAAAACCAGGTTGGGTCTTGTTACAAGAGTTGGTGCTAATTGTAATCGAGAAAATTGTAGTTTTCCATTACCATAAATAAAGATTAAAATTACATATATTCTCGTGTCTCTCTTGATGTGATGATTGTGTATGAATCATGGTTGATTTAGCTGATGCATATGATGGTGTGATTGATAACATAATGCTTGATATAATCTGATTGATTAATTGAAGGTAAAAATGTTTAAATTGCTCACACAATGATTCACCCCCCCCCTTCCTAAGTGTGGCCATTGTGTCCAACAACAACTATGTGTCAGTGTAAGGAAAACCCCCAATTGTGTGTGTTCGATGCAATTCTTCAATGAACAATTGTATGGTGGCATAGGAATATGTTCGGGAAGTTGTACACCCTACACAACTATTTGTTAGACAGTTGCATGATGCACACAAAAAGACATTGGATTTCATGCATGGATGCTGTGAGATAAAATAGGTTGAATAATTGAATTGTGACAAGTTTTTGTATTATGTTATGATAGGTAGTGATGTGGGCAAGTCATGAGAAGTGAAAATTTTAGACCCTTCAAGACAATATAGTATATGCACCAAAGGTCAAAACCTTTCTTGTTGGTTATGTGTTTCTCAAGTTCCTTGAGAACTCACTAACAATTAAAGAAACATGCAGTGGCGAGGTGGTATGGGATTTGGATTCACATGGCCCACACCATGTATTAGGTGGCTAGATGCAACTAGTAGAGACAATACTAGGGGTCACATACTTTGGGTGGACCCAAATGTTGTATACTATGAATAAAGATAGAACTGACTATGAACATAAACAATTGACAGAGTTTTAGAAGCAAAGTAGGAGGAATTTGATTTTGGTACCCACATATGCTCATTGTTTTTTAAGAGGGTTTAGACCCATTGACCCCATCAAATTGTGTGAGTTATAGGACCATAGGAGCAAAGGATGAAATATTGAGGGAAACTTATGAGTCATGGTGGTGACAATGGTACGAGAAATGTATTTTCCATGGAGTTCTTTTCCAATTGGGAGTAACTACTGATTCATATCGAGGAGTATCCCTATGAGAGTATAGACTACATATACAATCTCAAACTATTGAATCCAACTGCATAAGGTTGGGTTTGAGCTGTTGAATGACATTTTGATGGCTTACACTTAACACAGTTAGTAGCTAGATGTATGTGCTTTCTTATAATATACATGTGATTATAATACCACTATGGTGTACTGATGTTTAGATGGGGCGCCAATGAAGCTAACAAGGGCATAGTAGTGATAAGGTCACCTAGACATACAGTGGCTAGGCCTTGCATCCTAGATATACAAAAAGCATGTAGGAAGAATAATAGAGTGCCAACTAATGCACCTACATGGTTGATTTGATCTACTTTTGCATGGTGCCTTAGATTGGGGTTGATATAACCTTGAATGATGCCTTTGTCCACCAATGTATTGGGTTATCCACAAAGTGATGGCCTATCTTGAGGAGGGATACCATGGATGTTTAGGGTATGAGGGACCTTACCAGAGGAAACTTGGATCTTCTAGAAATGGACCCCTCATCCAATGAGGAGTAATTATATGGGATAGATGTTATCATTTTTATACATGTAGTTAGAGACATATGTCGTATTTGAGAAAAAGTTGGGCTCTACACACACACACTTATGCACACACACACACACACTTACACACCCACCCACCCACACACACACACACACACATGCGCACTTGTGCACGCGCACACGTACACATGCACATGCGCACACATGCATGCACATGCGCGCACACACACATGTGCACTTGTGCACACACTCACTCACATGCATGCACATGCACACACACACACACACACACACACACACACACACACACACACACATGCACATGCGCGCACACACACACAATTTTTTTTGACCTTGCTCCTTAAATGAATGAAATGCATTATGTGTGTTATTGTTTCATATTTACATTATTTAATGATTATATGATATCGTTTATGTTAATGCACCGAATATTTTCTTTCTTTTAAAATGCGATGAATGCTAATATAGAACTTGGTCTACAATCATGACAAGAAATTCTCCCTACGGATAGGCAGAATCCCTCTTGACAATAAGGAAGGTTCCCTAGGTTCCTATGTCAAGACAAAAAAGAAACAAATGGGTCCAAATATTCCCTTCAATATAACCTTTATGCAAACAATTCAAACAGGAAGAGAAGAGAAGGAAAATGGGTATATGTCTTACCTATTCCAGATGGTTGTCCTTGTTGTTCTAGCCTCCTAGCTCGATCTCCAAAGCTTCTCGATTAGATGTCACCTATAGAAGACAACACAAAACTTCCTTTCTCCAAGTGTGTTAATCATAAACCATCTTTACTCTAATTTGAATATTACAAATTAAACATACATTGCATGGACACAAATATGGGAAATAGGACAAGTTTATTAATGGCAAATATTTAAAAGAGATTTTGTAAAGTTATACCTTAATATTGCATGTGCAACTTCTCCTCCAGGATTTCTTCCCTTCCAAAACTCATAGGATAATAAGGACCTCCTTTTCAAGTGTTGATTGTTTGAGGTGAGGGAGGAGGCCCTTAGGTAGGGGAAAAAATCTAAACCACCATGGAAACACTTTTGGATCACAAGAGGATAGATCAAGGATCATGAGAAGATTGACATACTCAATATGGCATGGAGGATAGGATCATCCCATAAAAGTCACATCAGAATCTAGATCCAAAATCAAGGTAATTTCGTCAAAAATGATTTTTTGCTCCCTAATAGGGAAACAAGTAGCAACAAAGTTGTTATCCCCCCCCCCCTGAAAGCATTCAAGGGGTTCCAACCTCGTAATTTTTGCTCCTTGCTCAGTAGTGAAGGAGCGACATCCTCAAACTATGGGTTAAATGAGAGGGTTAAGTGATTTCTTCGACATCCAAATGATATAAGTTATTTTGAAGCTTGTCTAGGGAATGAACAAAACACCTCTAAATAACATAATTTGTCAAGGGCGACAATTTGAGTTGTAATAGGTGCCCCCCTAAAGTGTGAGGTTATAAGAACTCGGTGGTCGAAACACTTTACTGAACTATGAGTCTTGAAAGGATATCTGAAAGAGAACCCCAAAAAGTTGTGAGAAAAGATCATACAGTGTATCTATCATCTCCGAGGTGGGAACACCCATGATCGGAACAAAATTACTCAAAGCATGGTTGCCGACTAATACATTGCAGATCCATGATTATATTTACTCAGGATACGACCACTGACATACATTGTGGATTTGTACCAAGATATGACTGAAGAAATATCATGGATACAAGAATACAACACATATCCATTATATAATAATAACACAACCACGCCTAATACATTAGTGGATCTATGTGACAATACATCAATGAGGTCAGCAACATGATGTATAAGTGGGAACCGACTAAAAAAATCTCCATCGCAACCTTGGTAAACTAGAAAATAAGAGTCACCAGGGTCTTCTATCCAATCTCGAATGATACAATTCTAACAATGTGAATAAAAGTATTGAAGTCGAACATGGTAGAAACCACTTGATTACTGATCAATGATGTAAATTGTTAACAAGTGCAACAAAAATAACCAATGATTACAATGACTCCCAAGGTATCACAATACAATCCAAAAAATGTGAATTGATGAGATGTATTCTAAGACTCGTGGAATCATCCAATCATAGGTCAATGATGTAAACCTACTATCGAAAGAGAGGAAATCTGCCATTGAGGCATGCAGGACCCAAGGTACTAAATGGTTTCTAAGTCTAATTCCTGAATGAAGTGGTGGTGCAGACAAGAGTAGACTCATCAAAAGAGGGTCATGATGTATCCCACATCATCGACATGAAACTGAAATTGGAAAGTGATGTGAAGTGATGAATCAATGAACATGGAATGTCTCGAGGATATAAGGTCGATAACAATGTAGAGGTTGAATGAGGTTGATAATTTTGTTGAACATTGAACGACACGACAAGTGCCTCAGAAGCATTGACTCAACAAGGAAGAGACCAAGACATAATGCAGCGATGATGGGAGCATTCTTCAGATGACCCAAAGGAGTGCGACGAATCATAGAGATGGTATGACTCAGAGGCAAGTAAATTAACCGATTGTAAGAAAACATGCAATTAGGTTCCATGTTCAAGGGAAATGACAATCTTCCATAAAGATTTCCAATGGAATTGAACCTATTCTTCCCAATCCCCCCCCCCACCATGATCGATGTGTACCTATTTGTTTTTTAATGACATTGAGGAGGGTAACATATGCTCAGTATATCTCATCTTTGATGAAACCCTCATCATAATTTTTACGAACTTGAATAAGGAGAGGTTCGGTCCCATATGGGCCCTTCGATGTTTGGTTTTACGAGTCCAAAGAAGGAAAACTCGATGATTTTTCATGTTTAGGGAGTCTGAAAAGAATCTAAAGAAGACTCCAAAAGGTCTTTATCATAGATTTAGTCCCTGTTGGAGGATCTAGTTGGTGAGCTGACTAATCGAAGATTAGGTCGGCCACATAAGTCGTGTCGGTTGATCAAGCTGACAGTTAGTTACTTGTAACTGTTTGTAATCATATATATTAGGCTGTTGAGCCAGATGAGAACTTGGTTCAGTTTTTGTATATGTATGGACCATCATGTGATACTTTAATATAATATGTTATTTAATTACCTGTTCTTGTCTCTTGTCTTTGTATGTTTATATGATTCGTTATGTGTATTATTGGTAACCTTATGTGATCTGTGAGATTACAACACTGGTTCCATTGCCGATAGTACATATACGGATGACATGAACATACGCAGATGATATCAGAGCAAGAGATTAAGAATTGGTGGGAGTGTGATTGCAAATTACTTACAAAACTACGTAAGAAGAAACAGATTGACCATTGCTCAAGCGAAGGAGAAATTCTTCACTGAAACACATGAGAAGTTTGCAGAGTCGGTATCTCAGCTTTTGAAAAAACTTATGGATGAAAAATCTGGAAGCAACTAAAGACCAAGAGTTACGGGAGAAACTGAATCGAGGCAGATGAACAAAATTATTGAAGTGGTTTGAAAAGATCACAGATGAATTCTGTGAAGAACAAGCCGCGGAGGAAAGAGTTTTGGTCGAAAGCATTGAGAAAAGGTTTTATATAGACCTCACCGAGAAATTTCTTTGCTCCTTACCGACCCTTTTGTTCAAATTCCTAATTGAAAAGGGAGCAGGCCATATCGTAGAGCCTCATCCATCACTACGTGAATTGCTACCAAATTCTAACTAGGCGGAGAAACATAAGAAGTGGGAAAAATTCATTGCTAAAACTGAGTGGGAGTACTTCCTAAGCAAATAAATAGAACTATCCGAGCTTTCTAAAGCGTTGAGTAGGCTATGGGGGGGTAGCTGGTCATGTGTTGGGGTAGAGTAAAAAGGATTCTAGTCGACTGAAGAAAATACCATCACCAGCAATGACACGTTGACCTAAGAAGGAAATTGAATGAACAATGACACATAAAGGTACGTCGGACTTGCAGAAGTTAGAAAGAGAGAAGAGGTAGAAAAGAAGGGAAGAGAGAAGAGAGCAATCTAGAGCGTTGCAAAGAGGAATGACCACCAGGGTGACAAAACAAGGAAGAAATCCGCCAGAGTTGGGTCATGACCGACAGGAAGAAGGCATGGATGAAGAGGCATCACCCATGGAATTAGACTTGTGGATAGAGTAGCAAGAAGCTCTCCAACTAGAAATTCCCCAGGAGGTAAGACCTCTGTCTCTGACAAATCCGAGTACCCAAATTCAGGCCATTGTCAAAGAAGACTTGTGACTAAGAGTTGGTGAGTTCAGTATATGGAGCTGACTATATGACGAAGTAAATGATGATAATCATTTAGTAATCTGTCGACCAGAGGAAGGAAATTGGGTAACACTTCAAGCATACCCTTCCAACCGAAGTATTCACTTGCTCTACCCGACACATGAAGGACCACCGCCCCTTCCAAATACAACTTTACAAGAAACAGAATAGTCGAACTTGTAAGCACATCAGTGCAACTGGACATCAATAGAAGAAATTGACCCAAACCGACTACTGGTAGGAGAAGAAACAACAAACACAACTATCGACGGGAATGAAATTTCCATCAACAATAGCTGTGAACAACGAGATACGCTGAATATCCCACTACCCCCACCACCACCCCCACCACTGCCACCTCCTGAAGGAGACAACAACATCGACATGGGTCACAAATCAACACATATCCCCCTCTACGAGGGTGACGAACACCCTAGATGACACTGGTTCATCTGCGAGTCAATATGGGAGGCAAATCAAGTTACAGTTGAAGAACAACAAATGACACAGTTTACTGGGCCTTTACAAAAAAGAGCACTGACTTGGTATATGACTTATATCAAGAGAAATACCCAAGCATCCAAAGCATACATTAAGGCACAATTCTTATCTTTCTTTAAAACACCAGATGCAAAACATCTGGCAACCAAAAAGCTGAAAACAACATCTCAGAAACCAGCAGAGTCCGTCCGGGAATATGATAAGCGATGGAAAGACCTCCTCAACCAACTAGACTATGTAATTGACGAACAATTATTAATTTAGTGGTTTCTTGCTGGTATATCATAGAAAATTCGGTGGCACATAAGCTTGGAGATGTTTAAAACATATGAAGACGCACTCACCAAAGTTCTGCAAGTAGAGATGGATGAATATTTCCTAGCATATCTCGTCGACACTAGGCTGGAAGAACAACTAGAAATCATGCAGAAATATTTGAAAGAGCTAAACTTAAAAAACCAGGATGTCTGGTGCACAAAATGCTCCACAGCCGGTCACACTAAGGATAATTGTTGATAAGACAGAAGTCGACAAGACATTCATTTTGTCCAAACGAAATGCTTCTACGACATTTGCCAAGAACATGGAGACCATACAACGAAATATTTCCCATATAACATGAAAAATGGAAAAGCATCATGGTGTGCAATTTATGAGGTAAAAAGTCACGCAACTGCCGACTGCCACTTAAACTTGAAGAATCAACAAAATTATCAAGCAGTCTACCAAACGAACGTAGTCGCATAGAACAATGATAATGTTTCAAGAAGCAATGATCAAAACGAGCCGAATAATCAAAGATATGAAGGCCATCGATATGAGCGCCGATTCGATAGCCATCGTGGAGGGTTTGAAGGTCGAGGAATTTTTTTTGGAAATCACGACAATCGACCATGATGACCCATTCAGTGCTTTACATGCTACAAAGAAGGAAATTTCTATATTGACTGCCCATACAAGGATAGAACTGATCTAATGTTTTGTACTGGCTGTGGCGTGGGAGATCACTCACTAGAGGATTGTCCCACTATGCTTGACAAGATTAATAAAAAGAAAAATGTTAATGTCTTGTCGTGTGTTAAAAAACATGATGTAATAAATACAAAGAACCTACACATAGTAACCCGACAAGGGAAAGAAATTGGAATTGATAATCCACGTATAAGAAAAATCAAAGAAAAGAATGATTATCCTAACCCAACAAAACAAAAAACAATTATATAACGACGCATCAAATATGTTTAAAGAATTTGCTAGGCAAGAAGCAGTCGATGACAATTGACAAAACAGAGTTAAAGAATTAATACGTTTAGTACAGAATGATAAATAGGTGTCTCAATTCATTGACTTATTGTATAATATGAAGCACAGTAATAATACAAAAAAATAAACAAAAAATATAAGCAATATGAACCAAAAAGACAAGAGCGATGTTGACCCACTTGTCGATCTAGAAATTGAAGGATACCATGTTCGACAAGTTGTACTCGTCTTCGGTTCACAAGTAAATATTATGACTCGAGATACATGGGAACAGTTGGGTAGAACTCGACTATATAAGTCATGCATATACCTCAATTTAGCCAACCAAGGGTTGATCAAACCCATCGGGGTTTGGAGAAATGTCGATACGACAATAAAAGGAATATCGACTAAAGTCGACTTTGAAGTCATCAGCCCTAAAGAAGGATCCAGCTCCTTCCTAGCCTTGGTAGGTCGACCACGGGGAAGAAAAATGAAAGCATCAATATCTTTAGACAAAGAAAGAATAAAATTAAAAGGGAATGGACAGAAAGTTATCGTCCCTATTCATCCTTCCCAAGGCGAATCTTGGATAGAACCCATCGATGAAGAAGTTGACATTCGACAATTATATCAAATTAAAAATAACAAAGACTACACTGAACCCAATATCTATGGTGAGATTCACTTAGGAAACCAAGACTCAGTAGGATATAATTTGGACATAGAATTATATGGTTGGGAAGTCGAAAAATACGAAACTCAAGCAAGGGGTTGTTGGACCATTTAGGCTATACAGAAGAAACCAATCCATCAATGATTCTCAGTCTCCATCATCCCAAAAATATTCGAAAGGAAAACTAGGGAATACCCTACCTTAACCCCAACAAATATAAGTATCAGACAAAACCCAAGGTATAAAGAAAGAGAGTCCCCAATTATGCATATAGAACAAGTCTCTAAGAACCTAGGTGAACATGGCCGACTGCAAAGCTTGGTAGAAACCTTTACAGGACAAGCTGCTCGATGGTGGGACACCCATCAGTCGAGAATGCAGACTTGGACAACAAATTTGACTTACTTCGTAGAAAGATTCAAAAGAAGGAAGCTAACTAAACAGGCACAAATACCTGTCTTCATCCAAGGGAAAGACCCAGATGAGCACATAAGAACATGCAAAAGAGAATGGAGAAGACTTGGTTATAAAGACAAACGTACATGGCCACACCTATTTCCCTCGATGCTAGCTGACTTACCAAATAAATGGTATAAAATGGAAGAATCATGAGGTGAAACATTCCAATGGAACGAACTTAGAGAAAACTTCATCAATGACTTCAGTTTTATACCGCAAAACGAAAAGCTAGTCGAAACTGCAAAGCAGATAAAAGCATTCATATAAACGACTAGGGACAACAGTATGATACCAAACCATGATCGACTGAAAATATCATGCAATAAAATTCAATAAAAAAAAATACCACAGTCGACAAAACTGCAAATGGAAAACAAAAATACGGAAGGAAAAATCTTTTGATGGAAATCTTATCACTCAGAAACAAGAAAACCAATTCGAACAGTGCTTAAAGTCGACACAACCGACAAAGAATACATCGACCGAATGACCGCAACAGACTTCCCTACTACATTCTCATAGTTCAAAGAAGGGATTCGACCGATCAATGAAGCCAAAGCACCAAAATGGATGGATGTAAAAGTTAAAACTAAAGAGTTTGACATATCAAATGATGAACGACCAGAAATGGCAAGAATTGGTGATTATTGGAGTGAAGAGCAAACAAGTGAAATAATAAACCTATTGAAATAATTCCAGGATATCTTTGCTTGAGATTAAAAAATCTCAAAGGGCTAGTACATGAAATGGGCGAAATGAAGATCGACATCAAACCCGATGCCAGACCCATGAAGAAAAGGTCATACAAATTAGCTCATAAATACAAAGAGATAGTCAAGAAAGAGATCAATAATATGCTCGCAGCAGGAATTATCTACCCTATCGACCAGTCGAAATGGGCAAGTCTGATGGTCATCCAACTAACGAAACACGACCCGACAAAACCTCGGATTTGTGTCAATTTTAGAGAACTAAATAAAGTCACTCTAACAGACCCATTCCCAATGGTATACGTAGACGAAATCTTAAATGAAGTTGCAGGACACGAATGCTACTCGTTTATAGATGGATTCTTAGGGTGTAACCAAGTACCAATAGCCAAAGAAGATAAAAAAAAGACCACATTCGTATGTGAATTCGAGTCATTTGCCTACAAAGTTATGCCTTTTGGTCTAAAAAATGCACCTGCAGTATTTTCAAGAATGGTTGTCAAAACATTTCAAGGATATATCTACAAAACAATGGCAGTATATTTCGATGATTGGATGATCTACTCCACGTTGAAAGATCATTGCAAATGGCTAAGGCTCATGCTGGAATGATGCCGACAAATCCAGTTGTCTCTCAACATAAAGAAATGAATCTTCCTAACCCCTATAGGAATACTACAAGGGAACATTGTATGCAAAAAAGGAATTAAGGTCAACTTTGCAAAAATAAAGATTATCCTTGAGTTAAAAACATCGGTGAATCCAAAACAGGTCAGTGTACTGCTGGGATATACTGGATACTACAGAAAATTTATTAGATACTATTCAAATATGACCTATCCATTAGAAGAGATATTGAGAGAAGATGAGGAGTTTCACTAGACAAAGTAATGTAATATATCATTCGATACATTAAAAAGGAAACTAGTCGAGGCACCTATCCTCAGATTCCCGAATTGGTCGATCAAATTCCATTTGCATATCGATGCATCAAGCCTAGCAATAGGCACGATCTTAACGCAACCAGGGGATGATGGAATGGACTATCCCATTGTGTACAACAACATAAAACTAAACAAAGCATAACGAAACTGTTTGAAAACAGAGAGGGAAGCATTAGGTATGGTCTTTGCGCTACAAAAGTACCGACATTACCTACTAGCCAATCCCTTCATATTCTACACGGATCATCAAGATTTAAAATACCTTATCAATAAACCTTTGCATCATGGGAGAATATGTTGTTGGCTATTATTATTCCAGGAATTTGAATTCGAAGTTGTCGTTAGACCAGGAAAACTAAATTTTGGGCTCGACCACTTGTCGAGGATCGACACGGGGGAGGAGCCGACAGGAGTTGAGGATGACCTGTTGGATGCACACTTATTCCAAATAGAAGCAGTATTGACAGAATTAAAGGAAATAACACAATTCCTAGAGAATGGTCAAGCACCAGAAGGCATGAACACCAAGAAAAAATAGATTTTAGCCATGAAAGTAGCTCCATACACCTTAATCAATGGATTCCTATACAAAATGGGTTTAGACAAGGTATTCCGTTGATGTGTGTTAGAACATGAATGAGAAGACATTATGCATGAAGCACACTATGGACTAGCAGGAGGACACTTTCAGTCGGATACAACTGCAAAGAAAATCCAATAGTTAGGACTATGGTGGCCGACACTATACAAGGACTGCAAAAATTTTGTTAGCCAATGCGACCGATGCCAACGACTGGGTCGACCTCTACCTAGTACATAAATTCCCTTGATATCAGTAAACCAAAGTTTGACATTTGAAATTTTGGCCATCAATTTCATAGGACCATTCCCAATACCAGCAAAAAGAATAGGTGCGAGGTAAATAATAACTGTAGTAGAATATGTAACCAAATGGGCAAAGGAAGAACCTGTGGAAACCTATTCCAGGAGGTAGGTTCTAAGTTCATATATGAAAACATAATTACTAGATTTGGATGCCCACTAACCTTAATTAGTGACCAAGGGTCACACTTCATTAACAAAACCATCAAAGCACTAACAGACTAGTTCAAAATTGACCACCGACAAAGTAGAACTTATCACCCTCAGTCAAACGGAGCAATAGAGGCATTTAACAAAAGACTAACAAGGGGTTTAACAAAAATATGCAATACCGATAAGGATGATTAGGATGAGAAAATCCTCTTAGTATGATGGGCATACAGGACAACATATAATTATTCGACCGACCAAACACCCTTTCGACTAGTCTACGACCAAGAAGCAGTTGTTCCTTTATATTTTCGACAGCAAACACCGGTGATAGCCGACATCTTACACATCAATGTCAAGGAAGCAAGGAGTGACCGGTTAATGCAACTAGCCAAACTATAAGAACACCGACTGCTCGCTATACAACATCAAGAAATTCAGAAATAACAACAGAAGGATTGGCATGATCGAAACATTAAAAACAAAAATTTGTCGGTTGGAGATCTTGCTCTGCTGTATAATAGTCGAGTGAAAGGAAAACCTAAAAAGCTACACGCAGAATGGATGGGACCTTACATTATCGAATAAATTCATGCCAACAGATCAATATGACTAAGGACGTTACAAGGAATAGTATTTCAGAAACTTGGTAATGGTGCCCGACTAAAATGGTACCAAAACTAAACAACTATCTACAAAAAAAAGGATATATATATGTAATACAAAACAAAAATAAGGACTATAACTGCTCTGGGAAAAACCTATAAAAATCTAAAAATCTCAAAAATGACAAAAAGATCCAACACTCATAAGCTAGAATGACAAGAAGTTTCAAAAGACATAGTAGACCGCAGTTCGACAACCGACATCCCTATCATTGACATGCCATCATCGACCACCCTCATGATCGACATCGACTGACGGCTCTGAAGGTCAAATCACACCTTCACGACTATGGTCAGAAGGAGCGCCAAAATCAGAACGCATTAAACGCGACCTCAATAGACTATCCTAGACCGTCATTTCCGCCATTAATACCTTCATCGACAAAATTGCCATCCGATCCACCTATAAATACTACGTCAGAGAAAGATTTCTTACCGCGTTTCGAAGAAATAGAGCAACCAATTACTCATAAATTTGAGTGGCAGAAAACCTGTGAAGAAAGCCAACCATGAGACCGATAAAATGGCTCCAAAGCAAACCAGAGTCGCAGCTGCCAAAAAAAAAGAGCTAGAATCCATCGAAACCCCACTCGCAAGGAGATTAAAAAATATTAAAAATGCAAAGGTATAGGAAACCTCATGGGCAAAGATCTGGGCAGAAATCAAAGAATGGGCCTATGCAGATAAGAAAATGACACAGGAAGCAGAGAAAATAAGCTACAATACCATTATGAGTTACATGAATACACCTTTCATGGCGAGTTTTGGCGGGAGAAAAGAAACCGCTGTAAAATTTATCATCAATTGGTACCACAATGGCAATTTTTACTTCGACAAACCAGTAGACATTTTTGGCGAGGTCATATACAAGCTTACCGAACTTTCAAACAAATGCAACCCTGTCCCTGTAGGAATCAAGGAAGGGTTAGTAAAAAAAGTAACAGGGATACCATCAGGAAAGAACTCAAAAGGGCTGATGATCAGTCAAATACAAGTCCGCACACCGTAAATAGTTGCCAAAATCATAGCGACAGGACTCACCCTTACAGGCTGAGTGAGTGACATGAAGCTAGAAATGTTGGAAGCAGTCGACAAAATAATAGAATTAGGGAAAGTTTACCACTGGGCTCAGTATGTCGTCAACATGCTCAAGTCCATATGTGAAAAATGCCTAGAGTCGGTTGGAATTATCAGGTTCCCATCACTGATAATTTGGATAGCCATGTACCACTTATTTCCAGTTGGAGATAAGCAGTTCCAAGAACCATGCAAATATCACATGCGGTGTTTAAAACCATTTTCATAGAATGGAACTATAAAATAACTAGCAAATGGCAAAGTAATTTTTGAAAATTGGTTTCAGAACCTAAAAGTTTAGGAAACCAGATGGAGGTTGCCTTAGAACTGTAACGTCCCGGTTTTGACCCCGTTGCATTAGATGTACATGATGCATATATTGTAATGATCATGGTGTGGAGCTAAAGGCTAAGGCCCCACCACTGATCGGTTATGCTATGTTTTGGATTTGAACTTGTCACCGATGGTATATCGGGGCATGTGGCATATATTATGTTTGTCATCATGTAAATATGCATCTATAATTAATTAAATGAACCCGACCAGCTACGATCGCAGCAACTAAAATGAGAAATGGGCATGATTTTCACAAGGATAAGGGTGGGGAAATTGCCAAACCTTGGCCAATAAGGGAAAATACCCATGTGTCTTCTTTCCTTGTCTTACCCAACGAATTTCATTAAGAATTGCTGCTGGTGGTTGAGGCAGTTATGGTCTTTGGCAGTGGGGTGGCAGCATTGTCAGTCCTCACCCACACACACACTCCACCATGGTTGACTTCACTATGCCCAGGAAAAACCACTGCGATCACTCATGCAGGTATTCCACTCTTCCACGACGAGCTGAAGCACTCACGCTTTCCCCTTTCATGCACTTCTAGTTTTCTGTCCATCCACGCACAAGCTAGGAGCTGCTCGTCCTCGCGCAAGGGCCATTGCCTGTTGATTATTCTCACGCACGGGCTGGTTTACCTGCGTGGTTCTTCCTCTACGGACTCTGTGAATAGCGCAGGCGGATCTGGGTGCTACGGTCTTCCTTCCCTATGAATGTTGCGGTCTTCCTTGGGATTGGGCCTGGTGCAAGCTTTCATCCACGCACAGACTGAGAGTATGTGTCTTACTTCCCCAGTGCGGCCAGTGTAAGTCCTTTCCACTTGCTCACTTGCCCAGGGTGGACTGGTGTTGTCCCTCGTGTTGTGAATTTTCGTTGCTGTTCATTTAGAACTATTGTAATCCGCTTGGGAGTGTTTTTCCCTTATGTTTGTGTTTGCTGTTATGCTGTGGGGGCTGCTGTAGATTTTTGGGAGTCATTTTGGCCACAAGAGGGCCAAGAACGACTCACAAATCATTTCCCCCTGTTCAGTTGTAATTCTGAGTGACTGCATACGTGCAATGGTTGGTCTTCGTACTGTGTAAGGAGCAGGGATGGGGGCTTGGGTTGCTTGATAAACCTGGTGGCGGGAAACCGCACATACAGAGCTAGAGGGATAGTCTTCTTCTCCATCACCCCTGAATACCACTGCAAGGGAATGCAGGGCCTAAGGGACTATGTAGCAGAGAAGGGACTGATTCCTTGTGTTGGGTGTGTTTGGGTGTCTTAGAGGTCAGGCTAGTTCTGGTGTAGGTGTTCTTGGCTCTGTAATGAGCTCACTAGCTTAGCATTGAGCCTTTCCCACTCCTTGATGGCCTGATAAACCCAACTGTGTTGGCTTGGCTTTGTTTTATATATCCTTGGCTATGTGTAAGCCTGCTAGTTCCCTTATTCCTTGGAGAATCATGCCCAGCTTGGGGGTGGCAGCGCTGCTGAGAGATTAAGGAGCATGCTGGCCTATGGTTGGGTGGAACGTTGCAGCGGCGTAGCTGGTTGCGGAAGAGTTCATCATAAGATAAGTGATCTTGTCCATTTTTACTTCTGCAAATATATATTTTCTGTTAATGATCATGTTGAACATGTGGAATGAATGCTTGAATGAATGCACGTTAATTCCGTTGTGCAAGATACATAATTGCATTTGTGCATGATAGAGATTCATGTGTGCATATTCTAGTTCAAAGTTTTATTTAAGTATTCTGTTTCAGCAATTTTGTGCATGCACATGTTCATGGGGCTCTTAGCCCGAGTGATTGAAGTTTGGGTCGCGTCCTCTACGCCGGTTGGAGGCATGGGGACGTGACAAGAACATCCAAAGAATTCTACCAAAAACAACACACATTTAGTTAGAGCTCGACCACACTGCAGTCTGGTACACGCAGGGGGCGAAAGCAAAAGCAAAACCTCTCAACTATTATCGTTCAGTTGATGATATTTTCCAAGAGATAGCTCAACAATATAATACTAAGCTATCGATACCAGCAAGGGCCAAAGAAACAAATCATCCTATTGAGGAACCCTTAACTGACCAGGAAAAAGAAGAGGATTATGAAGTCCGTATATATATTAGTACCTTCATGTTGGAGGACACACTGACATAGGATACCAGCAATCTACAACTAATGACTGGTCCACAACTACAAATCCAACAAGCAATGATATCGACACAACAACAGGGGGAGGAAGAGACATAGAAGCCAGAATACCTGTTGACAAAGGAAAATATCCGACAGTTGGTAGTAATAATTGCAAAATGTAGGAAAAACTTGGATAGTCCAGCCAAAGGAAAATGGAAACACCAGCTGATCCTGCAAGAAAATTCAAACGATGAGGACAAAATCCATGCTCAAGCGACCAAAATATTGATAGAGACCGCCAAAAATAAAATCCCGGTCGAGGAGCAGTTCAAACGATTTGTCGAGGAGGAGAAAAGACAAGCCAAAGATAAAAAGGTAAAAATCACAAACCCTTCAGTCGATGAAAATATTGTTGATTTAGTTTCCACCCCCCACCCCCATCCCCAACCTAGATCAGACAAGAAGATAGGGCCACAATTTCCCACCATCAGTCCTGTAGACATATGTAAAAATGCTATGCCGGAGACATTAAAAGAATGATTCGACCACGATGGAAACTTCTAGGAATTTATTGAGAAACTCCATGAATTATTCACATATTCTCAGAAAATTACCACCAACCGCACGTTAACCGAGTCTAGCTCAACACGCTAGACCCTCTCACAGTAAATCAGCCAAATACCACAGAAACCAAGAACTATTGGAAGTATCAGATCAACATTCTTAAGAAACCCTGACAAAACCTCTCAAATTGTCACAAGCCGCACTTCATCCTTTACCCCATCAAGTATTAACCATCCTTCAACGACCAATGAACCATTAGGAGACCCTGAAGAAAATGACCAAGAAGATACATTAGCAATCAATCAAGAGATTGACAACATATTCTCTCTTGACTCTGACAACCCAGTCGACTCACCACCAGAAGTCAAAGATCCCCCGTCGACTGAAAATATCCCAACCACACCACTTACACCAAACCACTCACCATCCCCATCATCACCTCCGAATCTAGAACCTTTTCCAAACCCTGAACCACCCATTTCAACCCCTCTAGATACACACCGAGCTGCAATCTCTACCCAAGAGGCTCAAACAAAAATTCCCCCAACTAATGAAGTTCAACCCAATGAAGATCAACAACTGGGAAATCAACTGCTTGAAAATCAACCACTTGCAGAAACACAGGCAGAACAACATGTAGACTAGCATAGACACAAAAGGAAGAGAAAAGATAAAAAGAAAAAGGAACACCACAAATAACAAAGACGGACATTGATCCGCCTCAGCCAACTAGGATCGACTATTGCAGTCGACATAGTGAAATTGAGAGATGGAGAGTTGGGTCAAC
This sequence comes from Pseudotsuga menziesii, assembly GCA_001517045.1. NCBI lineage: Eukaryota > Viridiplantae > Streptophyta > Pinopsida > Pinales > Pinaceae > Pseudotsuga > Pseudotsuga menziesii. The sequence goes on along the minus strand of LPNX010364432.1, from coordinate 658,978 downwards.
TCTTAGGAACCCTCGCCATAGGAGCAGAAACAAGAAGCCAGACCAGACGAGAACAACTCGACAGCAATAAGAAAGAGCAAATCGAATTTCTGTCGAATTGCAGAAATTTAATTCAAACAGTCATACCAGGACCAGTAGAGGCCGACACCGACAAGCCACTGGAGAAAGCATATCAACTATTTGAAAGTGTGGTGCCGACCCTACAAGCACACCTACAAATTACAAAAGAAGATCAATGAGAGGAAACATCTAGATTACTAAGAGAACAGTATACAATGTTCTCCGAAGCTCATAAGGTACTACATGACCACTTAGAAGAATCCATCATTAGAGAAGAAGTATTCCGTAATTGGCACACCTACTATGGGAAAGTATTTCAGCAGACCCTCCAAACTTGTAAGCAAATCCAAGAACTAGAAAAGAGATGAGGCCTTGAAGAAACAATGAGGAGTACAATACAAGACCAGATTGTAGTGGAAACACCAAAATTAGAGAAACTAGAGAAACAAGCACATGAGTGGGTACAACAAGCACTACCAATCCTCGACAAACTAGATAAAATCTACCCACATATGAAGAGACTATTGAATACAGTAGATGAAAAGGATCAATTCATGGGGCCCGACATGGAAAGAATCATATATCTTTCCATCTAGGAGAAAATGTTAACTCTGTCAAGCATCACAACCTTGACTATCGATATCCAAAAAGTTCTACAGAATTGGACAGAGTTTCAACACCAACTGGCCATTACAGCAGAAGCCATTGTAGAAGTATGTATGCAGAAACGACCAACCGTTAGACTACACAGTCCATGAAGCCAAACCAAAGTAGAAGTAACTATCTCAGATAGTACAATTTTGAGTACCTCCCCTGTTTCTTCGGGACGAAGAAAGATTTTGTTCCTGGGGGAGATGTTGGAGGAGCTAGTTGGTGAGCCGACTAGTTGAGTAGCCGGCTAATCAGAGATTAGGTCGACCGCATAAGTCGTGTCGGTTGACCGAATCGACATGTAGTTACTTGTAACTGTTTGTTATCATATATATTAGGTTGTTGAGACAGATGAGAACTTGGTTCAGTTTTTGTATATGTATGGACCCTCATGTGATACTTTAATATAATATGTTATTCAATTACCTATTCTTGTCTCTTGTATCTTGTCTTTGTATATTTATATGAATCTTTATGTGTATTATTGGTAACCTTATGTGATCTGTGAGATTACAATAGTCCCCTTCGCATGAAAAATAATAAAATGATAGGAGGGAGAAATATTATATTCAATGGTTGACTAGAGTATACATGTTTCGTGAATAGTCCAAATGGTCTGAAAAGGGGTAAAATAATACCAAATGGTGATCCTTTCAAATCCTTTTATGAGTGTGAAAGAAACAAGTTCACTTGGAAATATTTTCATGTATAAGGAGTCTAAAAAGAGATTAAATGAGACTCCAAAGAGTTCATTTTTGTATAATTTTTACAAGCCCGAAAAAGAGATAAAATTATACTCAATAAGTTATTCTCATGTATTTACAAGAACGAGAAAGAATAAAGACTGAGATTGAAACATTTTTCCTTAGTTTTAATGGTATGACTAAGGTATCAAATGCACTCAGAATCTTTTTCATGTTTGAACTAGAGCACGAGAAAGTAAAAAATAATCTCAACACCATTTTACTATTTTTAATGAGCCCAAGATGGTTTGGAAGAATGCTCAGGGGTATTCACTTCATTTTTTAACGAGCTTGCAATAGAGAATGAACTATGCTCGGATCTTGAAATCGAAAATAAACCATGCTTGAAATGAGGGCCATGTTATAGCTGATTTTACCACTCTAGGTGAATCACACTTGTATGGCCTTCCCCTGTCCCTCTACAGACTCCTTAGACCCCTTGGACCATTTTTTGTCCTTTGATGTTTCCTTGAACATCCCTAAAAACATGTGAAAATTAATACACACGAATTTTAAACCCCTAATCATGTATATACGCGGGTTTTACACCTAAAACCGTGTACATCGGGATGTGTGCATAATCCAAATCCTTTTGGAGTTTTCCTTGACATGGATCCGACTCACTTGACTCCTGGCCTTCCCTATGCCTTGAGATCGCTCGGATTCAATATTTCATTACCCTTTTGAAAAGCGATATAAGGAACTCTTTGGTATATTGAAGGCATATGAGAGAATTGAGAGCATGGAACTATAGTCCATTGTTGTCGGAACTTGTGCTTGAGTCTGCATCCCTTTGTCCCTTGGAGCACTTTTGTGTTCTTCCCAAGCTTGCCTTTTGCTTGTGAGCTTGCTATCGAGAGATGGAGGATTAAGGTGGTGGAGGCCCAAGTGGGGGATTCAGTTTCTCCGATTCGTAGATGTGCTGATAGAGGTTGTATCCATTGTAATCTCTGATTTTATATTAATAGAAATATCTTTTCCTGTGCAATAATGTATGTTTGAATGAATATTTTATCCATGGATGATTTCAAATGCTTATACATTGTTGATTATATATGCTATAATAGATCTAACATCCATATATATAGTATGCTTGTCTTGTTTACTTGTTGTTGAGAAAGTGATTTATCAATTCAAGCTGAAGTTGGATAGCTCAACGGGGATCTACTTCAACCGTTCAGAATAAGGTACGAGGTCTGATCCTTTAGTGTTATATATTTAATTTCTATTACATATTGGAAATGATTGATTTCTAGAGTCAAGCTGTCTGTTGTGGTACCCCAAGCCATATGAATTTCTCTCCGTAACAAGCCATTGGTGGGTTTCTTCCCAACATGATATCTAGAGGTTGATAATTCGAGTTATACCTATAGGAAGGTTTTTTCCCAACCTGATGTCTATAGGTTGGAAATTCCCCCCCAACATAATCAACAAAATCTAGTGTGTTAGATCTAGAATGATGTTTAGAGGTTAGAGACATGCCCCCCCAAGCTTTTTTTCATCCACTTACTCTGCTGCTTCACCCAACTAAACTCTTGGTTACTACTAGGAAAAGGTTCACCAAAGATAGAGGAAGGGAGAGGATAAAGTTACAAAGGTGAAGGAAATGAAGGTTTAAGTACCATATCTAGTGGATGACTTGACTCAATGGGAGGGGGATATGTTTCATTTTTTAATGAGATTGATACAAACAATGAACTATGCTCATGATTATCTGTTTCATTTTTTAACGAGCACAAAAATAAAACTATGTTAATGGTCCTTGACCATGGATTCTAAGAGGTGTTCATCGGATGGAAGAACAATACATTGGAAATAATACATGTCAATAGACTCGATAGGGTTAATATGGGGAAATCAAGATCCAATGCCCCCATTAACGGTTTCCCCATGTCAACTACCAACTGTTAAATTTTCATACGCTTAACTAAGACATCAATATTTCATTTCATTTTCATAACAAAAGCATATAAACATGAGGATCACTGAAAGATAGACAAACACAACCATACAAAAGGAACACAAATATTTATCCCGGGAAAACCCTAAAGGGAAAAATGTTGATGTATTTGTAACTTCGGAATGTATTCTTCTATATATCTTATGTATTGTAACCCGATATTTATTCCTGGATGTATCTATTATGTATTTGAGTCATGTTGTCATACCCCGATGTTCCTATCGGGAGGATCAATAATGTAAACAAGTCATGTCAAGTCATAGTGCCAGGTAACTCTCCGATTGTGTAAGAGTTAAAGTCCCCACAGTTCTGGGGCACTAGGGTTATTAGACACTCATAGAGATGTCGGCTCTAGTAAGTAATTGTTAAGTGAGGCCGACATGATTGAGTGCTCTTCAAGTGAACAAAAGAATATAAATAGAGAGTGAGACTCTCTATTTATCACACACATCATTCACTCACTCAAGTGTAGCGCATTAGTGAGGAAGGAAATACACTGGGGCTAGACAAGAAGAAGACTACTACTGTTGGGAGATCATCTTACTATTTTGGGCTTTTACTGTTTTGGTTATGATTCTATCTCTGAGGAAGTTGTGGGGTTTTCTCCTTTATGGTTTCCCCGATCAAAAACATTGTGTTCATTGTCTCTTGTGTTTGATTGCTGTACTTGTTATTCTCTCAGTAAAGATCCTAACATAATGCTAGCTTAATTTTGAAAAACTAACATGGTATCAGAGCTAACCTGATAAGAAGACATTGTGCAGCTACAAAATCTAGGGCTTCTTACTTTTTGGGTCTCTGTCCACAATCTTTCAGCAAAAGTATGCTAGGCTGACTCTCCATTGAAGGGCGCATCTTTCTGTCGAAGCAGAATTCGATTATGAGCTTTTTCAGTTTTCGATGCGGAAATTAGGGCTTTCTACAGAAGAGGAATTTTTGAGTGAGACCAGCATAGGATTTTTATCCTCATCAAAACCGAATTTTAGAGACCTAGATCAAGAAATTTGGTTGGGTGAAACTCCGAGAAAGTCAAACCCTAGTTTGACCCCGAGCTAGGAAAAACCCTAAATACTAAAACTGCTAAGTTTTGGTAGATTCGCTATATTCCAACATTGGAGAAGTCTCAGAAGCTGAAAATTTCAAGGGCCAAATATAAAATCATGATTCAGACCTTGTCCAAAAAGCCGCCTCAGATTCACTATAGTATGAGAGATATGATCCCTCCAAGTTAGGGTTCTAGCCTCTTCCAGAATTCATCCCTAAACCGGACACCTGGGGAGAATTGCAATATATTGGGCTACAGAGGGCCAAATGGAATTCCTGAAGATGTTCCAAAAAGGGAACGGACTTTAATTTTGGTGGTCCGAAGATCAGACTCAGAAGATGAACTAATGACACGTGGAATTCCGTACAACTTCACTGTTCTGAACAGTCCTGTAACAGGTCACCTTGGGAAAAGGATCATAAATCCCAAATGGTAAAACCAATTCTGATCAAACCTATGGTTTTGGATCAAGGACATGCGAGGTTACCTCAGTGAAAATTTTTAGACATAGAGGAGCAGCAATTTCAGAGATATCATAGAAACAATAATAGGCATTTTTGCAAAAGAAATTGGAAAATTAGGGCTTCCTGTTCCGGAAGCTTCCCTCCACTGTTTTCAGAAAAGGAGTACATTGGACAGCTCCATTTGAAGAGATCTATCTGTCTATCCAATTAGATCTAAAATATTCCAAGTTTGGAAAATTAGGGTTTCTATGACAAACCCTAGATCAGCCAGCTCTGGAACTAGGACGGACACCTCAAATCGGTAAGATCTAATCTATTGCTATTTTCATTTGAGGTTCTCATTTCAAAGTGATCTATCACATTAGCTTGATGATAAGCTTGATGAAGTTGATGAATTACAAGCATAGAAGTATTTGATCTCTCTGAAGAAAATGGATTGGACACCTACATGAGTATAGAGGTTCCAGTTTTCAGAGGGAGATGAGGCTAGAAGCCTTACACAAGAAGAACTTGGTCAAGACCAAGAAGATCATGGTTGATTCAGTCACGGATCAACTTGTACTACAAGTGTCTTCCCTAAAGGAATCGAAGATGTTTGATTCCTTGACCAAGCTATTTAAAGGGAAGAACAAAAATCAGAATATGACCTTAAGAAACTAGTTGAAGAATGTGAAGATCCAGAATGCAAAGACCATGCAGTCATAAGGACAACTTGAAGCAGTAAAAGAAGAAGTGAAGAATGTATAAGTGATGATAGCCACCTTGAATGGTATCCCAGGATCATGGGATTCATTCATTCGAAGAATGTCTGCCAGAAGGAAGTGATTACTTTCAACAGACTTTGAGAAGAAGAAGAAGCTCTACCCGTAAGAAGAGAAGATAAGATGGGAGCAATTGAAGATCAAGCTCTCACCATCCAAAGAAGATCCCTCAATCGATGAGGAATATGAAGATCTCAACTTTTGAAGAACTTCTTATCCACCCTAGAATTTGGA
>LPNX010364432.1:600874-652774 GCA_001517045.1 Pseudotsuga menziesii | reverse complement strand
CCTGGTAGAGATGGAAGGCATCTAGAAAGTTTCAGTGAGATATGGATGAATGTTGTATTGGATAAAGTAGTTTCATGATCATATATTTATGCATAAGTATTTGCCAGTATGAATATTCCAGATGAAATGTTCTAACCATACAAATGCATTTGACTTGTAGGAAAGATCGCATACATAATCGCCTGCAAGCAAAGAAGGATGAAACTTGTTCCGAAGAACAAGTGACGACAGTTCAAGATGAAGAATAATATGATGAATGAAGCGACATCATTGATGCAGAATCTTCCAACTATGAAGAAGTATCCAAGAAGACCAGTTCAAGAAGAATGATGTCTAGGATGCAGTATTGAGACCTGAAGAGAAGTTCATAGTTCCATCATGCAGTAGATGGAAACATCGTGAGATACAAAGCAAGATTCGTAGCACGAGGCTTCTCACGAAAAGAAGACATAAACTAAGAAGATATATTTGCAGCCACTGGAAGTGAAGTCACATGACATGCATAATCATGTGTGCAAATGAAAGAATGCCTTGTACGAGTTCAGAAGACATCCATGGGATAACACATACATGATGAGCTTGATGAATATCTTAACCTTTGCTACAAGGTTGATAAAGGATGACAAGCTCACAGATGGATGTGAGAAGAACTTTTGAAAAAGTTCAAAATATAGGATCTTGGTATACAATGATCCTAGATGGACACTACTTGTCACTTCAGTACAGAATATTTTAGTGCATAGAGTACGGAAGACAGAGGGAGTGACTGCAGAAGATCCTGAGGTTCGACATGGTACGGGAAAATTGATAGCTTTCTCTCTAGTTTTGGCTTTACCAAGAGTAGAGAAGACTCCAACCTTTACTACAAGGTTGAAGATGACAACCCAGTGATGCTCCTACTGTATGTAGATGATCTATTTGTGACAGGTACATATGGGTTGATTGCTGATACGAAAAGAAAGATTGCTGCTGATTTCGAAATGAAGGACTTGGGGTTGATGCATTACTTTCTAGGTATGGAGGTGTGGCAGAGTACAGATGGAATATTCCTTGGACAAGGGAAGTATGCAGTAGAGATCCTGAAGAGGTTTGGGATGATGGACTGCAAAGCTATGGCCACACCCATGGCATCAAACCTGAAGCTATTGAGTGATGCTTCATCAGAGTCGGTTGATGCTATGATGTATCGTCAGATGATTGGGTCATTGATGTACCTGAAGAACACGAGACCATACATTTTCTTTGCTGATCGGAGAAGTGTTCACTTGACTGCTGCAAAGCATATTCGGAGGTACCTAAAAGGTACAATTGATTATGGGCTCAAGTACGATGCGAATCAAAAGATTAACCTAGAGGGTTATGTTGATTCAGATTGGGTAGGAAGTTCCATCGATAGGAAGAGTACTTCAGGATGTTGCTTCAGTATGGGATCAGGTGTGATCTCTTGGTTTAGTAGGAAGCAATCCTGTGTAGCACTGAGTATAGCTGAAGCAGAGTATGTCGCAGCTTGTTCAGCTAGTTGTGAGGAAGTATGGCTACGAAAGCTACTGTTTGATATATTTGATCTCCAGTTGGATGCTACTTGTATACATTGTGACAACCAGAGTTGCATGAAGTTGTCAGAGAATCCAGTGTTCCATGACAAGTCGAAGCATATCGAGATCAAGTATCACTATATCAGGGATATGGTGCAGAGAGGAGCAGTGAAGCTCCAGTATGTTGCGATGGAGGAACAGATAGCTGATGTATTGACGAAGCCATTGGCTAGGCTGAAGTTCAAGTACTTCAGGGAGAGGCTTGGTGTTCTCCAGATCGAGGTTCCCTCCAAGAAAAAGTGATGAGACCCATAGCCATTCTGACATGGTGAGAGGATTGGTTCCTTCCATGGTTATGGTTAGATGTAAGGGCTGAGCCATTCTGTCGAGTAGGACAGATGTAAGGGCAATTTCCATTCTAAGAATGGAGGCACCTGGTTAGTTACCAGGATCACTCAGTGTAGGACTAAGTAGCCATTCTGATGTGATAGAGGGATGTGTTCCCACTTGATCAGATGTAAGGGCTGAACCATTCTGTCATGGCTAAAGGTTTAAGTTCCTTCCATGTCATATGTGAGTGTTGGCCATTCCGACGAGCAGGTCGGATATAAGTGCAACTGCCATTCTGAGAATGGAGGCACCTGGTTAGTTACCAGGTAGCTCAGTCGAGGACTGGGGGCCATTATGATATGATTGCTGGGATGTGTTCCCTCATGATCAGATGTGAGTGCAAGCCCTTCCATCACTGTGAGCAGGATGTGTTCCCACCTGGATGGATGTAAGTGCAGTGCCTTTCTGGAGTGACTAAGGGATGTGTTCCCACGTGCTCAGATGTAAGTGCAGGAGCCTTTCTGATGTGACCGAGGGATGTGTTCCCACGTACTCAGATATAAGTGCTGATCCTTTCTGATGCGACTGAGGGATGTGTTCCCACGTGCTCAGATGTAAGTGCAGGAGCCTTTCTGATGCGACTGAGGGATGTGTTCCCACGTGCTCAGATGTAAGTGCAGGAGCCTTTCTGATGTGACTTAGGGATGTGTTCCCATGTACTTAGATATAAGTGCTGAGCCTTTCTGGAGCGACTGAGGGATGTGTTCCCACATGCTCAGATGTAAGTGCAGAGCCTTTGTGGAGCGACTGAGGGATGTGTTCCCACGTGCGCAGATGTAAGTGCAGGAGCCTTTCTGATGTGACTGAGGGATGTGTTCCCACGTACTCAGATATAAGTGTTGAGCCTTTCTGATGTGATTGTAGTTTACTACATGATCAGATGTGAGTGCTGGGCGTGCCTTTCTGACGAGTAGGTCAGATATAAGTGCTAGGCGTGCCTTTTTGATGAGTAGGTCAGATATAAGTGCTGGGAAAAGACCTACATGGAGGCTAGGCCTACAACCAACATGAAAAAGGGATGGCTCTGTAGACCTTCTTGTGATGAGAAGAATCATGAGATAACACCAGGGATGATCCAGATCGAGCGATGATTGAGATCCAGTGATGATAGCCAGCGATGATCCAGATCGAGTGATGATCAAGATATAGTGATGATGATCCAAATCGAGTGATGATCCAGGTCCAGTCCAGTGATGTTGATCCAGATCGAGAGATGATCCAGATCCAGTGATGATGTTCCATGATGATCCAGATCGAGTGATGATCTAGATCCAGTGATGACATTCCATGATGATCCAGATCGAGAGATGATCCAGATCCAATGATTATGTTCCATGATGATCCAGATCGAGAGATGATCCAGATCCAGTGAAGATGACTTGAAGATGAAGATGATTTGAAGACTTAGAAGACTCAATATGTAGATGATCCAGTTGATACAGAGAAGAAGACCAGTGCTGAAAATTGTGTCGAAAGAATACCTTCCTAGTTAAGAGGGAGTGTTGATGTATTTGTAACTTCGGAATGTATTCTTCTATATATCTTATGTATTGTAACCCGATGTTTATTTTGGGATGTATTTATTATGTATTTGAGTCATGTTGTCATACCCCGATGTTCCGATCGGGAGGATCAATAATGTAAACAAGTCATGTCAAGTCATAGTGGGTAACTCTCCGATTGTGTAAGAGTTAAAGTCCCCACAGTTCTGGGGCACTAGGGTTATTAGACACTCATAGAGATGTCGGCTCTAGTAAGTAATTGTTAAGTGAGGCCGACATGATTGAGTGCAATTCAAGTGAACGAAAGAATATAAATAGAGAGTGAGACTCTCTATTTATCACACACATCGTTCACTTACTCAAGTGTAGCGCATTAGTGAGGAAGGAAATACACTGGGGCTAGACAAGAAGAAGACTACTGCTGTTGGGAGATCATCTTACTGTTTTGGTGCTGATTCTATCTCTGAGGAAGTTGTGGGGTTTTCTCCTTTATGGTTTCCTTGATCAAAAACATTGTGTTCATTGTCTCTTGTGTTTGATGGTTGTACTTGTTATTCTCTCAGTAAAGATCCTAACATAATGCTAGATTAATGTTGAAAAACTAACAAAAAACCCAACAAAAGGTTACTCAATATAGATGTCCCCAAAAAGATAAAAGATAAAACCAGCAAGGAGATCAAAGCCTGATCCTCCTCCTTCTCCAACTACTTCTCTTCTCCACTAATGTGCTACACAAGTGAGAGTGTGTGCTCAAATGAGGAGAGCTACACCTCTATTTATATTCATCTGTTCACTTCAATTAACTCATCCGACATGTAGGCTCGAGTTAATCATGTAGGCTCAAGTTACACATGTAGGCTCAAGTAACCACACTGGGGTGCTAATGACCCACCTTTACAATTAGAGGGGAAAACCTCATGACTCTTATTAGTTCTTCCGATTAGAAGCATCGGGGTACAAGATAATACAAGTGGTTCTCCCGGTAGGACCATCGGGGACCACAAAAGATACATATAGAATATTCTTCGAAGTTACAATATTTCAACACTCCCCCTTAACAAGAAGGGTATTCTACAACAACATCAACAACAACAATAGTAGGAGAGAGATAGAGGACATCATCAACATCATCAGGGTAATACATATATAAATCATTGGAAGATTTTCAACATTATGTAGTCTTCATCTTCAATCTTCAGTCTTCATCATCATTAATACTTTGATTTCTTCGATCAACAACATCTTCAGCACTTTGACCTTTCGATCAACAACATCATCTTCAACACTTTGACCTTTCGATCAGCAACATCATCTTCAGCATTTTGACCTTTCGATCAACAATATCATCTTTAGCACTTTGACCTTTCAATCAGCAACATCATCTTCAGCACTTTGACCTTTCGATCAGCAACATCATCTTCAACACTTTCGATCAACAACATCATCATCATCATACTCTGATCTTTTGATCAGAAACATCATCATGAAAATATCATCGTCACCAAAACATCATTATCATCAAAACATCAACATCATCAAAACATCAACATCATCATCATCAAAACATCAACATGATCCTTCCTTTCGGAATTACGGGATCAACATGTCTGTGGTAGTCAGACGATCCTTCCTGTCAAAATTACGGGATTTAGGTCTTTACGGAGTTACTAACGATTCTTCCTTTCAAAATTATGGGATCAACACATTTGTGGAGCTCAGACGATCCTTCCTTTCGGAATTATGGGATCAAGTCTTTACGGAGCTACTAACGATCCTTCCTTTCGGAATTACAGGATTTAGGTCTTTACGGAGTTGCTAACGATCCTTCCTTTCGGAATTATGGGATCAACAAATTTGTGGAACTCAGACAATCCTTCCTATTGGAATTACGGGATCAACACATCTATGGAACTCAGACAATCCTTCCTATTGGAATTACGGGATCAAGTCTTTACGGAGCTACCAACGATCCTTCCTTTCGGAATTACGGGATTTAGGTCTTTACGGAGTTACTAACGATCCTTCCTTTCGGAATTACGGGATCAACACATCTGTGGAACTCAGACAATCCTTCCTATTGGAATTATGAGATCAAGTCAATGATCCTTCCTTTCAGAATTACGGGATCAACACAATTGTGGAACTCAGACAATCCTTCCTCTAGGAATTATGGGATCAACACACGTTCTCGAGTACCGAAGTCACCGGATCCGTTCTGAACCGAAGTTCAAGGATGATACAATCCTACCACCTTCTCGATGACCGAAGTTCACCGGATCCATTCTGAACCGAAGTCCATGGATGATACAATCCTACCACCTTCTCGATGACCGAAGTTCACCGGATCCGTTCTGAACCGAAGTTCAGGGATGATACGATCCGACCACATTCTCGATGACCGAAATCACCGGATCACTTCTGGACATATGTCCCAAGATGATACAATCCCTCTTCATTCTCAAATATCGAGGTCTCCGGATCACTTTTGGGCAAGTGCCCAGGGATGATACAATCCCACTGCAACATCATTACTCCCCCTTTCGGCGAAGACCCTTTCGAACCACACCAAGCTTGTCTCGAAAGTATTCGAACTTCACTTGGGAAAATTTTTTCGTCAACACATCAACAACCTATTCATCAGTACTCACATACTGGATCTTTATGGCTCCTTTTTGCATCATGTCTCGAATGTAGAAATACCTAATTTCTATGTGCTTTGATCTGTCATGGAACACAGGGTTCTCTGTCATCTTTATACAGCTTTGGTTGTCACATAGAATTATGGTAGTGTCCAACTCTATATTCAATAATCCTGACAGCAACTTCCGAAGCCATATGGCTTCACAACTAGCAGAGCAAGCTGCTATATATTCTGCTTCGGCAGTGCTTAAAGCAACACTGGATTGCTTTCTGCTAAACCATGAAATCATAGCAGATCCCAGACTATAACAACCGCCTGATGTGATTTTTCTGTCTGAGATACTTCCAGTCCAATCTGCATCTATATATCCATATAATCTGTACTCATGGCTATTATCATAGTATAGCCCAAAGTCTATATTCCCTTCCAAATATCTCATCACATGTTTGGCGGCTACCAAGTGAACCCGTCTAGGTTGAACTAGATATTGACTTAAAGTGTTCACAGCAAAACAAATGTCTGGTCTGGTATTTGTTAAGTACATCAATGACCCAATGATCTATCTGTAGAGAGTCACATCCACTAACTCTGATGAGTCATTAGTTAAAAACTTTAGGTTGGAATCCATGGGGGTGGCCAAGGCTTTGCATTCCAACATATTGAATCTTTTTAATATCTCTACTGCATACTTTCCCTGGTTGAGAAAGATTCCTTCTGAACTTTGCCATACTTCCAGACCTAGGAAATAGTGCATTAACCCAAGGTATTTCATCTCAAATTCTTCTGCTAGTTTCTTCTTGCTTTCCTTAATCTGTTTCTCATTCCCTGTCAAGAATAAATCATCCACATATAGTAACAGGATGACAGGCTCATCTTATACAACGTTTAGGTAAAGGTTAGGATTGGCTTTACTTTTGGTAAAGCCCATGCTTGACAAGAAACCATCTATTCTTTCATACCAAGCTCGAGGAGCTTGTTTAAGACCATATAATTCCTTCTTCAACTTGCATACGTGTGTATGTCTATCTTCAACTTCAAATCCTTGAGGTTGTTATAAGTATACTTCTTCTTCGATCACTCCATTTAGGAAAGCTGTTTTCACATCCATTTGGTGTAAATCCCACTTCATCATGGATGCAAGTGCCATGATAGTTCTAATCGAAGTATACCGTACTACTGGGGAAAATGTCTCTTCATAATCAATTCCTTCTTTCTGAGAGAAACCTCTGGCTACAAATCTTGCTTTATATTTCTCGATACTTCCGTCAGCTGCATGCTTTACTTTGTATATCCATTTGGAGGATACTATACTCTTTCCTTCTGGTCCGGGAACTATATCCCATACATCATTCTTAATTATTGATTGATATTCATCAGTCATTACTTCTACCCATTCTTTCTTCTGGACCGCTTCTTCAAAGTTTGTAGGTTCTTGATCTACAAGATCACACATCAAGGCTACATAGTTGGAGAAGGTCTTAGGTTTCTTTCTTTCCCTTGTGGAGCCTTCAGGGGCTCCATACCTTTCTGCTTCTCATATAATTTCTCTTGTCCAAGCAAGCTTTCTCTTTCTTGTTATTTCCATTATGGGAGGTTCTTGAGGTTCTGCTATGTCATGTTCTTCAGGAGCTTCATCTTCAGGGAGACATGTAGATTCTTTATTTCTGGGAGATGTCTCTTCTTCATACACTTCTTCATGTTGGCATTTCCTAGATCTCTTGAGGGCCGCCTCTTCATCAAATGTCACATCTCGACTGATTTCCATGTGATGGAATCTAGGAATGTATATTCTGAATGCTTTGGATACGTCACAGTATCCAACAAATATCCCCTTCTTTCCGGATGAATTTAATTTGGTTCTTTTCTCTTTTGGTATATGAATATATACTGGACAACCAAATATCTTGAGGTGACTTACCTCAGGATTCTTTCCTGTGAATACCTCTTCTGGAGTCTTGAACCCAAGAGCACTATAGGATATTCTATTCTATACATACACAGCTGTTCTTGCCGCTTCTGCCCATAGATGCATTGGAAGATCTTGATCATAAATCATTGTCTTTACTGCCTCCATGATGGTTCTGTTCTTTCTTTCTGCAACCCCATTCTGTTGAGGATTGTAGGGAGTGGTTAGTTCCCTTTTGATTCCGGAGTCTTTGCAAAAGGCTTCAAACTCTTTTGAGGTATACTCTCCACCATTGTCCGATCGGAGTGTCTTTATTTTCTTATCTAAGAGATTCTCTATCAAGGCTTTGAACTCCTTGAATTTTTTGAAACACTTCACTCTTTGCTTTCAGGAAGTATATCCAAGTCTTTCTTGAAAAGTCATCAATAAATGTGATATAATATTCAAAGCAACTTAAAGATGTAGAAGACATTGGACCACATACATCTGAATGAATCAATTCCAATGTACCTTTTGTCTTTGTTTCACTTTTCAGAAATGGATTCTTGATGTTCTTTCCCTTTGCACATCCTTTGCAAATGCCTTCATGCTTGATCTTCATGTCTGGTAATCCCGTCACTACTTTTTTCACCTGAGGTAGAACCTTGTAATTGATATGGGCAAGCCTTCTATGCCATAGTTCACTAGGGTCAGTGGATTCATGCACTAGGGCTGTTTCTGAGTGCCCCTTTAGTTTATACAAGCCTCCTTCTTCTTCACCAATAATGATTGCATCTTCAATATTCTTTCCTTTGGGCAACATGACTACTTGGCCATCTATGAAAGCAACTCTGAAACCTTTCTTATCTAAAGCTGAGATAGAAAGTAAATTCTTCTTTAGACTAGGTACATATAATACATCCTTCATTTTTAGGGGATTACTTGAATCAAGTTTGTAGCTTGCTTCACCAACACCTTTGATCGGATATTGATAGTCATCTCCTAAGGATACCTTCTGAGGAGAGCTCTTTTCTTCAAGTTTGGACAGAGTTTTCTTTTGTCCCATCATGTGCTTTGAAGCACCACTATCAATAAGCCAGGTGTCTTCTCTAGGAGTTACAGATCCAGAGAGTGCAGAGAATAACACATACTCTTCTGCATCTTCTTCTCTTGCTTGTTTTCTTGGGGGACCTTCTTCTTCTTCTTCTTCTTCATCTGCTAGATGGGCATGGTGCCTTTTGTTGTTGTTGATCCTCTTTCTATATTCTTGCCCCTTTTTAGGACAATTTCAGGAAATGTGTCCTATCTTGTTACAATGAAAACATTCAAAATCAGAATATTCTTTAAAGGAAGGATTCTCTCTTACCCTTTGGATTCTTCTGGGAGGATGAGACTCCTTGAAATTTCTTCTCTTGAAGTTTGATTGGCCTCTTCTTCTTTTAGTGTGAGTGGCTACGGCTTGATCATCTACTTTTAGTAAGGCTTCTCTATTTGTCACTCTAGTCTCCTCTTGAATGCAGTATTCCCACACAATATCAAACTTCATGCTTTCTTTTCTGGCACACATCATCTGAATAAAAGACTCCCAGGGTCTAGTGAGACCATTGAGAGCAGTCATGACCATTTCATCTTCATCAAGATTATCTCCAATAGCTTCTAGTTTCTCTTTGATCTGGGAAACCCTTGAAAAGTAGTCTTGGATGGATTCTCCATGACTCATTTTGATGCTCTTTAGTTGAGCTCTTAGATTCATCTTCCTGTTGATGTTTCTTCCCTTAAAAATTCTGGAAAGGGCATCATACATTTCTTTTGGAGTCTTCTTGGATGAAACTTGAGGAATCAAGTGATCCTTGATGGAGTCAGCAATAATTCTTTGTGCCCTAATCATATCCTTTCTGTGCTTCTCCTTGGCTTCAGCTTCTTCAGGTTCTGACACTTCTTCTTTGACATACTTATCAAGATCATTCTCTTGGAGAATGAGACCAATCCTGTATTTCCATGCTAAAAAATTATCTATGCCTTCTAGTTTGTCTTCAAGCTTAGTGCTTGAAGTCATCTTGCTAGAGAATTACAAAAAAAATTGAAATTTTGTGGAATGAGAAACTGACCTTACTAGGAGATGTGCTTGAATGAGGCGAGTTGACTGATGTACTTGGATTCTGGAAATCTCAATCTTTCAAATCAGACGATTCAGCTTCTGCAGAAATTCCTGTCACTGTTTCAGTGATATCTCCGCAATTACTACCCCTCTGTGTCTGAAATTTCACACTGAGATAACCTCTTATGTCCTTGATCCAACACCATAGTTTTCATCAAAATTGGTTTCACCAATTTGTATTTATGATCCTTTTCCCAAGGTGACCTATTACAGGACTGTTCAGAACAATGAAGTTGTACGGCCTGCCACGTGTCACTGTTTCATATTCTGGTTCTGAAATTTAGAACACAGAAATTATAGTCCGTGATTTTTCTGGAACATCTTCAAGAATTCCATTTGGATCTCTGTAGCCCAAGCTACAACAGTTCTCCCCAGGTGTCCTGTTTATGGATGGATTCTGGAAGAGGTTGGAACCCTAACTTGGAGGGATCATATCTCCAAGAATGTAGTGAATCTAAGGCTGAATTGTGGACACCGTGTACATTAGGATTTTGTCTTCGGCCTCTACAATTTTCAGCTCCTGAGCCTTCACAAAAATTGGAATATAGCGAAAGTACCAAAACTTAGCACTTTTAGTATTTAGAGTTTTTCTAGCTTGGGGTCAAACTAGGGTTTGAATTTCCCGGAGTTTCACCCAACCAAAAATATTGATCCATGTCTCTAAACTTCGATTTTGATGAGGAGAGAAATCCTATGCTGGGCTCACTCAAAAATTCCTCTTCTGTAAGAAGCCCTAATTTCTCGCATCGAAAACTGAAAATGCTCGGAATTGAATTCCGCTTCGACAGAAAGATGCGCCCTTCAATGGAGAGTCAGCCTAGCCTTCTTTTGCTGATCGATTATGGAGAGAGAGCCAAAAAGTAAGAAGCCATAGCTTCTGTAGCTGCACAATGTCTTCTTTCAGGGTGGCTCTGATACCATGTTAAATTTTCATATGCTTAACTAAGACATCAGTATTTCATTTCATTTTCATAACAAAAGCATATAAATAGGATCACTGAAAGATAGAAAAGCACAACCATACAAAAGGAACACAAAGATTTATCCTGGGAAAACCCTAAAGGGAAAAACCCAGCAAAATCTTCCTCAATATAGATGTCCCCAAAAAGATAAAAGATAAAATCAGCAAGGAGATCAAAGCCTGATCCTCCTGCTTCTTCAGCTACTTCTCTTCTCCACTAATGCGCTACACAAGTGAGAGTGTGTGCTCAAATGAGGAGAGCTACACCTCTATGTATATTCATCCGCTCACTTCAATTAACTCATCTGACATGTAGGCTCGAGTTAATCATGTAGGCTCTAGTTACACATGTAGGCTCAAGTAACCACACTGGGGTGCTAATGACCCACCTTTACAATTAGAGGGGACAACCTCATGACTCTTATTAGTTCTTCCGATTAGAAGCGTTGGGGTACAAGATAATACAAGTGGTTCTCCCGGTAGGACCATCGGGGACCACAAAAGATACATATAGAATATTTTTTTAAGTTACAATATTTCAACACCAACTCTATGTAAAGAGAAGTCGAGCATATAGTGAGAGGCTCCTTCTCAGTAGTAGTTGAAGGCATGGGATATATGATCACATAATATTTAACATGTGGCAAGGGAAATACCACTTGAATGTAAGGAATATTTAGGAATTCGAATGGTCAACAATCAAATCAGAAATAAAGAATCGAAGTTGGTCAATGGTCACAATGATTCCATTATGAGGTAAATGCATCACTCAAAAGAGTGTGGACACAACCGCTTCCATAGCATAGACATAGTCTCATTGAAAGACCAAATTGAAATCCAAGGGGCCTTGAACTACTCAAACATCAATATAAATATTTTTCCTTCCTAAGGTGATGGGTTGCTAAGGAAGGATCCCTAAAGGTTGACTGGATCTTTTATTAAAAGCAAACACATGTTTGGTAATATATACAAGTTGAGTGGAAGCCATAGATTTCTAAGTAGTTGAGGATATAATGATAACAAAAGCACCTTCATTTACAATAATTATTTGAAAGGGCATGTAGACAATAAGGCAAGGTTCTTCCAACCCATTCCAATAAAAGGAAATAACCTCAACACTTGGAGGGGGTTCCATCAAAATAGGTGAAATGCCCCCTTGTCTAGAGGAATATGAAGAGACAAGAAAAACCCGAGTAGCATCTATTTCACTCTCTAAAGGAAGAGTGGGATCGACCAACAATGGGATCATA
Organism: Pseudotsuga menziesii; assembly: GCA_001517045.1. Classification (NCBI taxonomy): domain Eukaryota; kingdom Viridiplantae; phylum Streptophyta; class Pinopsida; order Pinales; family Pinaceae; genus Pseudotsuga; species Pseudotsuga menziesii. Next base: position 640,452 of record LPNX010364432.1, on the reverse strand, counting down.
TTGTCCATTTCATTGAACAAAGGTTAATTGAGAGAGGGATCATGGGAAGTAGTTGAGGTTTTGTCAGGAAACAACAATTTCTTCCAACAATTACAAAAGTTCATCCATATGAGGGAAAAGGTAAGTGAAATGCATCTCCACACATAGCTGACAAGGAAATGTGACTTTACCCTTTCCCCCCAACACTATACTCATTGTTTGATGGAGAGTCACCAAAATGAGTTGCAGAGGCTGGTGATACGAGCTATTTGGAATCTTTAGACCACACTTCTAAGACGTTGGGAATGCCATGGCAATGAATAAGAATACGATCACCCTTACAAAGCCTGCAAAAAGGAGTTCCTTGATTGGCAAACTCTAGAACTGTTTCCATGGAAACAAACTCAACCTAGTGTCCATTAAATAAAAAATCATACACTAACAAAGTTCCTATAAGATAAGAGCAAGAAAACAACTCTTTTGTAGCAAAGAGAAAGGAAGTAGGGATCTTCCAGATATGGGAGATGAGGGTGTCAATGAAGAAACGAGAGACAATTACACAAAACTACTCTGTAATGGAATTACATAGGTGTAAGTACTGAATGCAACCAAGTACCCTCCTATGGAGCCAAAATCTTGTGTTGTACATTTGTCTTAAGTACTGACAAGGCCATCACTACAGTCACCTAGGGAGGTAACCTAGGAAAATCAACTAGGGATACAATTTCAGGCTTGGTGGTTGGGAAAAAAAATAGGTGGATGGACTGACAAACCTCAAGACCCTAACTAATTTCCCAAAAAGAGGGTACGCACCACTAGACATGTGATATTACAATATATGCTAAAAAAGGGAGAGCGTCCTCATAGATATGGTCAAAGAAATTAACATAGTAGGTTATATCTAAGGTTTGAACCTTACACCCATTAGACAAACCATCAACCTCATTATACATAGCACCCAAGCATGTGGGAAACCTTCAATGTGCAACAAAGTCCAAAAATATGGTCGAAAGGTAAATTGCACTCCTCAAGAAATGTCGGTACTATAACTATATCGATGAATATGCTCCAAAATTTGGTGTGCTCCATAAGAAGAGTGGCATGTGTGGCAATAAAATATGCTCCAAGGTCTAATTGAGGGTAGAAGAACTAAAGTGGTCCATCAATCATGTAACAAATTACTCAAAAGGGCCATATGTATGAGACATCCCATCAATAAAGTGGTTAAAGGATTATAGATGTGTAATAAACTTGTCCATAACTCATGTAAACCATCCAATAGTGCAATGAATGGTCCAAAGTTCCAACCAAGTCCCATGTGCCAAGGAAAAGTAAACATACATCATTTAGGAAGGATATGACCCCATCATAAATTCCTTATGCAACATGTGTACCTCCATATGTGTGAGATTAATGTTAGAAAAACAGGATCACAGAGCACAGTTAAATAATTAAACAAGATGCAAACACATTAAACACATTACAAGAGAGACACAGATATAATGTGGTTCACCCAATATGGGTTACGTCCACATATAAATTGCCAGTCCTTTTTATTATACCGTCCATCAAAATGAAGGGATACAACATGCAACAATCCTGTTGCACTTCCTCTTTAGACTCTCGCAATATCTCTCACACAATGACATAGATTGTTTACAATGCTACAATACAATACACATCCGTATTACAATGCTTTCCTTTTATAGGGGAATTGCCATGGGAAAATACTACGGGTCACCCAATACCATGGGTCCGCAAAATGTTGGCCAACAAACATCCCAAAAAAATTCCTTCCGAGGTTTCGCCCCTGGCCCGCTGGCCCCCAAACCCCCACACCCCCCAGCTGGGATGAGTGTACAGTAAACCTAGGGTACAAACACAATTGAACAGTAACATATCTAAATCTGGAAGATCAAGCTCCACAATCAACAATCTCCCACTTGGAGACTGATCACAACAACTCAACCGCTGTTGCACTTGCTAGAATATGCTATGAACCTTGGACTTGAAAAATTTATCATTTTCACCTTCATGCTTGAAGCCAACATAAACTAAGTATAAACTCAGTTTCTATCTAGTTACTACCTTCGCCAACATGTCTGCAGGATTCTAGCTAGTATGTATCTTTTCCAACTTCAATAGTTCTTCCTCTAGAATAGATCTTATGAAATGGTATTCGAGTTGTATATGTTTAGTATTCGAATGAAAGGTTGAGTTATTTGCAAGATGAATGGCTCTCTGACTATCACTGTACAACCTGATATTCTCCTTCTTCTTACCCAATTCCTCCATGAACCTCTGTAACCAAATAATCTCTTTACTAGCCTCTATAGCAGCAACATACTTTGCTTCCATTGTTGAAAGTGCAACAACCTTTTGCAGTTTCAAAATACAACATACTATTGTTCCACCCATAGTAAAGACATACCCTGTGGTGCTCCTCCTGTTGTCTTTATCACCAGCCATATCTACATCAACATATCCCTGTAGAATAGTGTCTAAACCTCCAAAACATAATGCATGAGAAGTGGTACCTTTGAAATTCCTTAGAATCCCTTGTATAGCTTTCCAATGCTCTTTACTTGGATTGCGCATATACTTTCTCAAAACTCCCACTGCATGTGCAATATCTAGTCTTTGCACACCATGGCATACATCAAGCTTCCAACTGTTGATGAATAGGGAACCTTGGAAATGTATTCTATCTCTTCCTATGTCTTTGGACACATGTCCTTACTTGGTCTAAAATTGATGGCCAAAGGTGTACTAACTAGTTTTGCATTCTACAATCTAAACCTATCCAACACCTTTTCTATGTACTCACCTTGAGACAATGTCAATTTGTGATTTTTCCTATCTCTTGTTATTCTCATACCAATTATCTGCTTTGCAACACCCAAATCCTTCATTGCAAATGATTTAGCTAGTTTCCTTTTGAGCACATTTATATCCTACATGTTACACCCTGCAACAAGCATGTCATCCACATACAATAACAAGATAATATATCTTCCATTATCTAGCCTCATGAAGTAAACATAATGGTCAGAATGACATCTACTATAACCTTGTTCTGTCATAAACTTGTCAAATTTTAAATACCACTGCCTTGGAGCTTGCTTCAAGCCATACAAGCTCTTCTTCAACCTGCAAACCAAATTCTCCTTCCCTTTGACCTCATACCCCCGTGTCTGCTACATATAAATCTCTTCCTCCAAATCACCATGGAGAAAGGTTGTTTTTACATATAGTTGTTGAAGATGAAAATATTCTACCGCCACTAGTCTCCAAATAGTTCTAATTGAAGTCATTTTAAAAATAGGAGAAAATATTTCATTAAAGTATATACCTTTATTTTGTGCAAACCCCTTTACAACAAGTCTAGCCTTATACCACTTCTTGCCTCCATCTTCTTCCTTCAACCTATAAACCCATTTATTATGCAATCCTCTTTTTCATGTAGGAAACTTAACCAAATCCCAAGTCTGGTTTGTTACCAATGAGTCCATCTCTTCATTCATGCCTTTCTCCCACTTCTTTTTAGTCTCTACCTGCATTGCCTCTTCATAACATTCTCGTTCACCAGAATCAGTCATCAATAAATAATACAGTGAAGGATAGAATTGTTTAGGGGGTCTACCTAACTTGGTTACATTTGCAGGAGTTTGAGGTACCTGTTGCTACTCTTAATTTTCTGGTGCCTTTGGAACTTCATTTTCTTTGATTTCATCAAGCACTGTGTACTCTGTGTTTTCCTTTTCCTCTTTCTTTCCCTGCACCGGATCTTTTTACATAACCTTTTCATTGAAAAATACATCTCTACTCCTAATGATTTTGTGATTTTCACCGGATCAACCACGTATATAATAAAGGTACATTTCTTGGATTTAGGCTCAAGCTTTGTTCTATTTTCTTTATCAACATGGACAAATGATTCACAACCAAAAGTGTTAAAAAATGAGTAGTTAAACTTTTTACCTGTGCATGCCTCCTCTGGTTTTCCACCATCCAAAGTGCTTGAAGGACCTTTGTTTATTAAATAAACAATAGTATCTACAACATTAGCCCAAAACTGTAAGGGAAACCATGCATGCACTCCCATACACCTTGCACACTCCATGATCATTATGTTCATCCTTTCTGACACACCATTTTATTGCGGTGTTCCAGGGACTGTCTTCTCTCTACGAATCCCATTGTATGAACAATAACTATCAAACTCCTTACTGCAGTATTCACCTCCATTATTAGATCTGAGACATTTCAATTTTTTTCCTGTCTCATTCTCAACCAAATCTTTCCACTTCTTAAAAGTAGCAAACACATCATATTTCTGTCTAATACAATAAACACAAGTTTTTCTAGTTGCATCATCAATAAAAGTAACATAATAACAAGAGCCACCAAGAGATTTTACCTGAGCCGATCCCCATACATCTATATGCACAAGATTAACTTTTCACTCTTTTTTTGTTTCCCAACCCTAAGAAATGTAACTCTCTTTTGTTTTCCATAAACACAGTTCTCATAGAATTCCAAACTTACCTGCTTCATATCTGGAAGGAATTTCCTTCAGTGGAGAATCTGTATCCCCTTCTCACTCATGTGGCCAAGCCTATGATGCCACAATGTTGCACCTATTTTTGTGGACGCTACAGAGATATAATAATCAGTATTATGAGGACATAAATACAACGTACCTACCTGATCTCCTTTTGCTATTACCAGTGCTCCTTTAGTGATATTCCACCACGTTTTTTCAAACATAGACAAATAACCACTATCTCACAACTGCTCCATTGAGATCATATTTCTTTTCATAGCAGGAATGTGCCTCACATCTTTTAGCAGCCATTCATTTCCAATAATTAACTTAATCCATACCTTACCCATTCCAACAATTTTACATGTTTCATCATCCCCCAATAAAACATGTCGAAAATCACCTAGAACATAATCATGAAAGAATTTCCTATGGAGTGTAGCATGACATGAAGCCATTGAATCTATTACCGAGTAGTCCCTAGTATTATTTAATGTAAGAATTGAAAGCATCTTGAAACACACCGCTTTCTACATTTGCTTCATGAGTAGTCTCTTGCTGCCCATCTCCTTTCTTCTTTGGAGCTCTACAGTCTTCCTTCAGATGTCCTCTCTTACCACAGTTCCATCACTCTATCTTTCCAAATATGGACTTGGATCTGCCCTTTCTAGACTTGCTATGATTACCTGGGCTCCTTCCCCTCTCTAATTGTCTTCTCCTGCTTTCCATGGTCAATGCATTACCTGATGTCTCACTTGTGCTTTTTCTTCACATTTCCTCGCTAAGAATAACACCAACAACATCATCAAATTTAAGAGTGTTTTAACTAGGGACATAGTTAATTACAACCATGAACAAGCTATTCCATATTTCTATAAATGACCACAATATTATAAGAGCCCTAACCTCATCATCAAATTTCACTTTTACAAAACTCAGCTAACTAATAAGCATATTAAATTGATTTAAATGGTCAACAACAGATCCACGTTCTGACATCTTCATATTAAATAAACGCTTCATTAAAAATACCTTGTTGGAAGCCAAGGGTTTTTCATAGAGCTTAGCCAATGAGCTCATCACACCCTCTATTGTCTTTTCTTTTGAGATATTGAAAGCCACTGACGAATCTAGGCATAACTGTATTGTTCTTAGTGCCTTTCTGTCAAGAACCTCCCATTCTTCATCCTTCATAGTCGCCGATTGTTTTGTTTTTCCGCCCAATGGTAGGTACAAATCCTTCTGGTACAGATAGTCCTCTATTTGAATATTCCATAACTAGTAGTTTTGGCCATTAAATTTCTCGACCCTAAACTTTCCTTCTTCTGCCATTGCACCCACTCGAACCAGGAACCCTTATTTCCTGCGAGTTTACTAGCCAAATAGACCGTTTGGATCTTATACCAATTGTTAGAAAAATGGGATTGCAGAGAAATATAAATTATATAGTTAAATAATTAAACAAGATTCAAACACATTAAACACATTCCACGAGATGTTAGGATTATTAATCCTCCCTTGGTCAAATGTCTATTAGATTAATTTATCCTAACTTAGGAACCTTAATTAATTATTTGGGTCCACTTGGACTAATGGGGCCACATGTACCAGTCACTAGAGTGTGGGAAAAACTGCTAGAGGTTGACTGCCACTTACTGCATACTTATGCATCGGCTTGGGTGCCTCCTAGACCAATCCCTACATTTTAGGAGCCATTGGGAGTCCTGGCACCAACCTACTTTAGTTAGTTGGAGTTAGTACTAGTTAGTCTTACTTATCCCCCAACCACTTTTAGTTGGTTCACAATCAATTAGCTAGCGCAAATATTTGCATGACTAATGCATGGTTGCATGTGGAGTAGGCGCCTTTTCCCACCTAACACACTCAGTTGCACTAAGCTAACTAGCTGTCACTGATTGTTTGAGTTGTTGGACATCTGGGAGTTGATTTAATGGACTTCGATATTGATTGAGTCACCATGAGTTAGATGGTCAGTTACATACAATCACATCCAGTGGATAGATTCAAATCCATCCCTAATTGATTCAAATTCTTTTCCTATGTAAACTATTATAACACTGGATATTATTATTGTGAATGATACTGTAAATTCCTGAGCAATACTCATCCGTTTCTTGTGTGGTTTGTTTTGTTTAGTTTGTGTCTTCATTCTCCATTTACTGTAAACATTATTAGAACTATCTGCTTGAATATCTAAATGGCATTTAAATTCTAATTTGGTATCAGAGCCTTCTCAGGTAGGTTTCATGCTTGTTTCTCCCCATCGAAAACTAGAAGCAGTTGGGTTTCCGCAGAAGTCCCCTGTGATGATGCAGTGGAGAGGGCATGCTAGACCCTGAAAACATGTTCATGCTGCGAGGAAAATCATGATTCTAATAGTTCATATGTTTTAGTGTGTTATTGCAGTGAAATTGACAGGTGCTATGTAGCTTATGTGAAGTATTTGCAGTCTTTCAGCTGGAGCAATTATGAGTTCTCAAACTCCTGAACCACGGATCCTCACAACTTCCATTTATCTTGATTGGAGGATTGATATGCAGCTAGCCTTGCACAAGCATGGCTACCACAGGATCATACACGGATGGGAGCCCGAGCCTCATTAGCCAGTTGAATAGAACAAGTTTTTGAATCATTGTGATGAAGCATTAGGGTACTTATGTACTTATATATTCAGAGATCTCCTCTTCCACCCAGAAGGCTCTAGGACTCCTAGAGAATCCTGGGATAAGCTTGATAGCTTGTTTAACAAACAGGATGAGCTTCGGGGACTCATTCTGGAGAATGAGTTGGTATATTTACATCCCAACAGTTCGAAACCATTGAGCAATTCTTTTCTAAATTCAAGCCTCTGGTACTTCAATGCAGAGAGTACGGAATAGAGCAGAAGGATGAGCATAACGTCCCTTCCATACTCAACCAACTAGGCCTTGAGTATTCTGTATTTGTTTCCATATTTCATTCCAAGAGGGAAAGATTTCCTGATTGGAAAGTTCCTTCATTAGATTCTTTTTCTAAGTCCTTAATCAAGGAGCAAGACAAGTTGATGCGAATGGGAGTCATCAAGAACTCCAAAGATCAAGCTCTCTTAGTTATTAACTCTTCCAAAGTGCAAGAAAAGGGGAAATCAAAGAAGAAGGAGCCAAAATCAGTTGATTTGAATCCTAAATAGAATCCACAAACTTCCAAAGGGGCCTCCGAATCTAAGAAGAAGAAGTTATGTCCCTATTATGAAAAGTGGTACCATCTTGAATATCATTGTACGAGGAAGGAAATTGATGAAATGACAACTCTTCTCAAGTAGCATAACATTGCTTCCCCAAGAGCAAAGAATCCCGATGAATAACGACAGATAGAAGATGCTGAAAGGTGTCATGCTTTGAAAGCAACTATCTCTCCATCCTCAACATACATAATAGATTTTGGAGCTTCCAACCACATGGTTTCTTCCAAACAGTCCTTCTCTACCCTCACACTATCAAAGGGGTCGAACATTCACATGGGAGATGATTCCCAAATTCTAGCAGAAGGAAGGGGCTCAGTCAGAGTGAAACATGGCGAGTTCAAGAATGTCTTCTATGTGCCCTCCCTTGCTACTAACATGTTGTCTATTTATCATATGACTCATACAGGCTCTCCCAAGAGAGTTACATTCAATTTAGAATCAGTTGAGTGTAACACCCCAGTTTTGACCCCGTTTGCATTGAATGTATATGATGTACATATTGTAATTAATCATGGTGTGGAGCTACAGGAAAAATCCCCACCATGGATTATTGTTTTATGTTCCAACGATTAAATCGGTTCCAATGGTATTTTGTGCTAGCCAGGCACGTTGCGATTTTAAATCATCATGTAAATATGAAATTAATTAAAAAACCTCAACCAACTATGTCAATGCAACAATAATGAGAAGGGGCATGATTTCCTAAGGATAAGGGGGGGAATATTCAAACCTTTGGGGCCAATGGGGAAAAGCCAAATGTTAGAGGGAAAACCCATAAAACTGTCAACTACCTTTCTTGTCTCATTCACCCAATCATTTATTACTGCCAGAAATTGGCTGGGTTGGTTATTGCATGGGATGGGAAAGGTATGACAACCCAAATTCGAATTGGAGAAGGCATAAGTTTTTGGAAAATGCATTTTGACTCCTTGGAGGAGCGAAAACCCAAAAACGTAGGCCATTCTACCATGCTTTCACGTTGGCATGTTTTCCTCACCCATTTTTCCTTCACGTGAGCTCTCTCAGGCATCCAAAACTTGTTGTGTGTGAAATCATTCACGTTTTTGGTCTTCCCCATGATTTTGGAGCTCCTGGAATTCACAATTCATGTTCTTTGTTTTTTTCTTCATTTTTCCCAGGTCTGGGAAGTGTTTTTGTTAATGTTCAGTGGTTGGGATCACTCCTGGGCATTTTTGTGTTGTTTCCACCTCTCTAGATTTGGGGAATTTCATGTTTAGAGTTGTACAACCAATGGGGGAAAAAAAGCCACGAATTTTGGTGCTGATTAAGTTCATTTTTGCCACATTAGGGCCATAAACAAATATGGAATTCAAATTGCTGCTAAGGAGGTTGTTTTACCCATCTGCAAATTCGTTTTTGGCTCCCAAGTCAATTTTGATCAATCCCAGATCTGGAAATTGTTGTGTATGCCTATGCTATTTTGGTTGAACTGTTTTTGGAGTGGAAATGGGGTCTGTGCCTACTTGATAAACCTAGTGTGTGCATGAGCCTCACAGACAGAGCTATAGGGTTGGATTTCTTTTTTAGACCCCCTGAATAGCATGGGAAGGGAAGGCATAGCCCGAGGGACTATGTAGAAGAGAAGGGGATGCTTCCTTGTGTTGGGTGCATGTGGATGTTTTAGAAGTCAGGCTAGTTCTAGTGTAGGTGTCCATAGCTCTAGGATTGAGCTCACTAGCTTAGCAACCAACCTTTCCAGCTCCCTGTTATCCTAATAAATCCAACTATGTTGGCTTGGCTGAGTTTTGTGTATCCTTAACTACGTGTGAGCCTGCTAGTGTTTCCCTTATTCCTTGTGGAGTCATGCCCAACTCGGGGGTGATAGTGTTGTTGAGCGATTGATGAGCACACTGGCCTATGGTTGGGTGGAACGTTGCGGCGACGTAGCTGGTTGCGGGACACACTTCTGTTAAGATAAGTATTCTTGTGTATCTCTTGCCTATTTACATCTACAATGGTATTTGTTGCTTAATGATAAATGATGAACATGTTGAATGATGTGAATGTTTGAACAAGATGTAGTTGACTTCCGTTGTATTTTATAATTATGCAGCTATGCGTGTTTTTATTTCACTGCAATTTTATTATTACATTCATGGGGATAGTTTGCCTAGATTGTTATCATTATAGTCGTGTCCTCTCGCCGGTAGAAGGGTGGGGACATGACATTGATATTACAGAAAAATCCATTAGACAGCTTGTAAAGAAAGGTATTGCAAATCACTCTACCAAAGCTTATGAGTTCTCTCATTTCTTATCTGTTTCTCCTCCTACAGCTTTATTGTCTCATGCTAACAACACCAGCAAGATTTGGGATGAGATATTTGGCCATCTCAATTTCAAATATTTGAAGCTACTCCACAATGATAAAATGGTTGAAGTTTTCCCTCCATCCAAACTTTTGATGGAGTATGTGCGGGTTGCTTGGTAGATAAGCATATGGAAAAGAAGCATGATGTTGGGAAGGCACATAGAGCCACATCTACACTTGACTTGATACATAGTGATGTAGTGGGACCTATGCCAACAAACTCCATTAATGGTTGCAGGTACTTCCTCACCTTTATTGATGATTGTTCACGGTACTGCTGGATCTACTTCATGAAACAAAAATCAGAATTTTTTGAGACTTTTAAAGTTTTTAAGGCTATGGTTGAGAATAATTTCAATAAGAAGATCAAGTCAATAAGATCTGATAAAGGAGGAGAGTACATCAAAGGATATTTCTAGAGTTTTTGTGAATCAAAAGGGATTTGAATGGAACACTCAGTTCCATACACACCACAGTAGAATGGCGTGGCTGAGAGGAAGAACAGACCATTGAAAGAGATGGCAACATGCCTTCTCCATGCCAAACATCTACCTCCTTCTATTTGGGATGAATCAGTAAACTGTGCTTCGTATTTGCAGAATAGGGTGCCCCACAAGTCAGTGGTTGGGGTCACTCCATTTGAAGCACTGCATGGGTATAAGACCAATTTCTCTCATTTGAGAGTTTTTGGTTCCAAAGCTTGGGTCAGAATACCACTTGACAAGAGGAAGGCATTCCAATCCCAAAGTAGCGAATGCATTCTACTGGGATATGCAAAAGATGCAAAAGCTTAGAAAATGATGGAGGTTGCAACTGGAATATGCTTCATTGAAATAAGTGTCCAGTTCGAAGAAGATCAACTACATGATACTCCTCCAGCATCACAGGAAGGTATAACTATTTCTCCACCTATTTTTGATGACGATGATGTGCTACAGGTTTCAGATTCAGATGAAGAAGATCACATTTAGCATGATCCCATTATTGAGACCAAATCTCAAGAGATTTGAGATCCAGATCCAATACCTATTCCTAATCAGAAGCCTAAACCCAGATGGGCTCAAAATCTTCTTGATGCAGTTGGAAGTGGTGTTGGAGATCCAGAAGACAGAAGAAAAACAAGGTCCCAGTATCAGAATGAGCATGCTGCACTATCTCTCACAGATTCACTCTCTACAGTATGGTGCAACAAAGTTCTAGGTTGGTGCTACTTGATGATGGTGAATGATCAGCTACATGGCCCATGGAAGCAGAAAATTGACCATTCCCTACCTTCACCATCCAAAAGAGACAAACTGAGTCATCAGTCTAGAAGTGCATTGAGAGGTCCACTGATGGACCATGTTGTTGCAAATTTGCAGCAGTGTTTTTGCTCAAGTTATTTTTCTAAGGGAGGAAGCTTCTTTCTTCTAAATATAGCTTACAGTTTGCTATTTCCTACTTATTTTTTTTTGGGGGGGGGGTTTCCCATGAGGTTTGCCCCCGTTTCCTTGATTGTATTAAGCAACATTTTTTACTATCTTTTATATTGTATTTTGGTGACTTATGGTCTTGTTACCAGGTCCCACAGTTGTCCAAGTTAGGATTCGGGGGGGGTGTTAGCATTATTAATCCTCCCTTGGTCAAATGTCTATTAGATTAATTTAGCCTAACTTAGGAACCTTAATTAATTATTTGGTTCCACTAGTACAATTGGGTCCACTTGGCCTAATGGGGACACATGTACCAGTCACTAGAGTGCGGGGAACACCGCTAGAGGTTAACTGCCACTTACTACATGTGCATGCATCAGTTTGGGTGCCTCCTAGACCAATCCCTACATTTTAGGAGCCACTGGGAGTCTCAGCACCAACCTACTTGAGTTAGTTGGATTTAGTAATAGTTAGTATTAGTTAGCCCCCAGTTACTTTCAGTTGGTTCACAATTAGTCAGCTAGCACAAGCTTTGCATGGATAATTCATGGCTGCATGTGGAGTAGGTGCATTTTCCCACCTACCACACTCAGTTGCATTGAGTTAACTAGCTGTCACTAATTGTTTGAGTTGTTGGACATCTGGGAGTTGTTTTATTGGACTATGATATTGATTGAGTCACCATGAGTTAGATGGTCAGTTAGATACAGTCACATCCAGTGGATAGGTTTGAATCCATCCCTAATTGATTCAAATTCTTTTCCTATGTAAACTATTGTAACACCAGATATTATTATTGTGAATGATACTATAAATTCCTAAGCAACACTCATCCGTTTCCTATGTGGTTTTTTTCTTTTCAGTTTGTATCTTCATTCTCCATTTACTGCAAACATTATTAGAACTATCTACTTGAAAATCTAAATGGCATTCAAATTCTAATAAGAGAGACACATATATAACGTGGTTCACCCTAGATGGGTTACATCCACACATAAATTGCAAGTCCTTTTTATTATATTGTCTAGCAAAATCAAGGGATACAACCTGAAACAACTCGATCAAACTTCCTCTTCACACTCTCATAGTCTCTCTCACACAATCACAGAGTTTGTTTACAATGCTACAATACAATACATAACCGTATTACAATGCTTTCCTTTTATAGGGGAATTGCCATGGGAAATACTATGGATCACCCAATACCATGGGTCCAGAAACTGCTGGCCAATAAACATCCCAAAATATTTCCTTTGGGGGATTTTCCCCTGAACCCCCTTTTTCAGGGGCATTACCCTCGAACCCCCATTGGGGGCCTGCTGGCCCCCGGACCCTCGCACCCCCCAACTGGGATGAGTGTACAGTAAACCTAGGGTACAAACACAACTGGATAATAACATCTTTGAATCTGGAAGATCAGGCTCCACAACCAATAATTAAGGGGTCTCTCATCATAATGTTTCTGGGCGTCATCAATATTTGTCATAAAAAATGTTGTATCAAGGAAAATACTATAAATCCCATGTGTTAAGGGTTCAACCCACACCTACATTAGGAAATGTATCCAAATATAAATAAAAGACATGAAATAATTAATAATTACACCCTTGTAATAACTCAATGACTTATTTAAGTTTTACTCATTAAAACATTAGGCTAATATATGGTGTAACCAACATTAAACCTTATTACATATAAAAATACCTAAGTCAAGATGAATTACCTAGATTCCTAAATCAAGTGAGGGCAATGGAATGAATGTGGTACTCAAGGAATAAAGGGGGTATTTGCAAGATAACCATGATAGTAACTAAGTGTAATAGGTGTACCCCTTTAACTTTCAAGAGCTAAGGGTTATATATTTTTATTCCATGTGTGTGCCTTATTAAAGGGAGCACTCTTGTGTCATGAGTTACCCTTTCTTTGCACCTTATTTTGATGCCTTTATTTTATTTTATTTTACTAGTCATTTTTTTGGCTTAGTCCCTTTTCTTCAAGTATGGCTTCGATATCTTGGGACATATGGAACCTGGATTTTAGCAAGGGGAAATGGCTCATATACCTTTACAATAATTTAACATCATCAACCTTAGAGTAATTTGACGCTTTTATATTTGATTTAGGAATTCATACATGGGAATAGTATTGATACCTTAAACAATTATTAATGATAGATGACTTATAAAGGGGAAAGTGATATAAATAGATGAAGGGGCTAATGAAATTAAAAATGGCCAAGAATTTTTTTTGACATGGATGTGTCACCTGCTTAGTTCACTAGGGGTGCATGTTAGGATTATTGTAATCTTCCCTTGTCCACCATAGTCTAAATGTTAGTTTGATAACTTAGGAATATGTTGCCACTTCACCAGTTCCATGGATAATTTTTTCGGGGCCCACCTACCACTTGTGCGCCACTTGCATGAGTTTAGGAGCTTCAGAGACCAATCCCTATATTTTAGGAGCTCACACTAAGTCATGGGAGTCCCACCATCAGTTAACCCTAGTCTGTGTTGAGTTATGCTTCGATGGGACACATTCAGTTCATCTTTAATTAGTCTAGCACCCCTTTTGCATGAATTAAGGAGATGGGAACCTTTGCTCACCTACCTTGGTCAGTTAACTAATTGTGGAGTGTTTCAGTTGTCCAAAGTTACACTAGTGAGCCTATAGTGGTGATTTTTCCACAATTAGTGATGTCTAGAGTAGGTCCAAGTCATGAGATTCGAATCACTCCTAGAGGATTGAAATTATTTCTATTATAACACCAATGTATTTATACAGGTTAATGATGATTCAATTATGGTTATGTTGTCAAATTTTTACCTCTTGTCTGAATAATTTCACCATGATTGTATAACAATTCTAGCACTGAAGTTATTCCTCATTCATTCTTCTTTCACTACAAGGTTAAATACAACCTTATGATCCCATGGATTTTCTAATTTTACATGGTATTAAATCTTGATCAATCATTTTTCAATCCTTAAATACTTCCATTAATGCACCAGAAGCAACTGCATTCCACATAAATCCTGGTATCTTTGCATTACTCCCTCTGGATTTATCCAGTGAAGTCTAGCCAGGTGTGAACCACCCTGATAATGTGCTCATGTTGAATTAGAGTGTGATTAAGTTGGTTTACCTTCAAATTGAAATTTGTACATAGGTTATTTGAAGAATTCAGAAGAATTGTGTTGCTCCTCAAGATGCAAAATGGAGAATTCAACATCCTTGAGACTAAGGATCCTCACACCTTTCAATTACCTGGATTGGAGGGGAGATATGCAGATTGTGTTTCACAACAAAGGTCTGCATAGGGTCACAATGGGAAAGGAGGTCGAACCCCAATAACATTTAGATAAATCAAAGTACTCTTCCACCTTTATGGAATAAAAACACTAAGGGAAGTATGTCAGAATCTCGAATCACTGTTTGGAAAGTAGGATGAGTTGAGAGGCCACATTTTGGAGAATGAGTTGATTACTCTTCAACCCACTAGTTTCGAAACCATCCAATAATTATTCTCCAAGTTCATGTCTTTGGTCATGTAGTGCAAGCAATGTGGAAATTTCAAGAAGGATGAGCAATTGGTGATCTCCATTCTAAGTAAGCTTGGCCCAAAATTTTTAGTATTTGTTTCCACCTTCCACTCTAGGAGACTGACAACCCTAAACTAGAAAATTGCATCACTTGATGCATTCACTAAATCCATCATTCAAGAACAAGAAAAGTTGATTCAAATAGGATCCCTCAAAGCCTCCAATAATCAAGCTATTTTGGTTGGGGAGACCTAGAATGCATAACCTAAAGGGATAAAAAAGGGGAAGGACAAAAAGAACATTGAAACCAAACCAAAGGAGAATACAAATCCTTCATATGGAGCCTAAAGTTCTAAGAAGTATAAGCATAATAGGTTTGAAAAGACCAATTGTTTGTATTACAAGAGAGGAAACTATCCATAGAACCTATGTATGAAGAAAAGAATAGATCAGATGTCAAGAATTCTTGAATAACATAATATTTCCCTCCCTGAAGGTGCAAGGAAGACTAATTATGGAAGCAAGATTGAAGATCACAAGAGATGCCATGCACTGAAGGCTATATTCTCACAATCACAATCCTTCCTCATTGATTCAGGAGCCTCCAACCACATAGTTTCCTCCAAAGAATAAGTATATTCTCTAGATATCATTGGTGGTCCTAGCATATAGATGGGATATGACTCTCAAATACCAGTTGTTGGGAAGGGTTCAATTCAATTTGAGTATGAAGTGTTCAATAATGTCCTATATGTTCCCTCTTCAACAACAAATATGGTGTTTGTATATCACATGACCGATACTAGTTCACCAAAGCGAGTTTAATATTGTAACGTCCCCATACACCATAATGTGGATTAATTAATTTTTTTTCCTCAAGAACACATGTTCTCCCTCGAAACACTGGGAATGGATGTTAACACACACTTCAACCTTCCTTCTTAGGCTTAGGAAGCACTGTAACAACCTTTTCGCCCTTAAAAAATTCCTTTTACAACTGGAAACACCATTTTAGCATTGGACCTGTTCCTTACGCACTTCGCCCTTTGCCCTCCATTTTACACACTTCCGACCTCAAAAGCCGAGAACTCCAGGGTTCAACGAAGTGAATTATCAACCTTCCACCTTCCTCCTTTCACACTTCCTCTTTCGACCTTTCGCACCTCAGAACTCGAAAATCATAAAACTCAAAGGCTCGACGAAGTAGATTATCAACCTTTCCCCTTCTGCTCCTCGGAACTCGGAAATCAAAAAAATTCAAAGGCTCGATGGAGTTGATTATCAACCTTCCACCTTCCACACCTTAAAACTCAGAAATCAAAAAATTATCTTTTTTCCTTAGAATTCTTCCATGCTTTTGACTTCTGCCTTCCGACCTCAGACTTGGGAAATCAGAAACACACTTCATGCCTTGTTTTTGTCATGGAGCCATACCCTAACTATCATGTGGAATTAAAAATTTTGTACAGAACCTTGACGTTATTTGAAACACAGGGCATGGCTGTGAAACATTCCTCAACATTCGTATTATGATACCACACTGTCACGTTCTTTCCCATCCACCATTGATCAATGCAACAAGCTACGAAGAAATATTTGAATGGCGGGGAAAAATCACGACGGAAAAATGACGGTCACAATCTGCTCCGCATCTGGGAACATATCAATGACTAAGAATCAACCCGTAAGAATCAACGGTGCATAAATCCCGAGTAGTGGAATCGGGAAAATAAAAATTGCGATCCCTGCATCCCGCATCCCGCATCCTGCATGCGGAATAGACCGTTGCAGAAAGGTGAGTTATGGAAGGAAAATCTGTGAAGCCGCATTCTGCATCCCGCATCCCACAAGTTGCAGAACAAAGAATTGTAGAAAGATATATGTGGAAACAGACTTGGCATAAAGACGTTTCCCGCATTCTATATCTTGCCTGCAGAATAGACCATTGCGGAAGGAGATTTCTGTCAATAAATTCGACCTGCTAATCGAAGTCTTGGACAGATTTGGCCATTTAGGCCATCACCAATCCAACAATCTAAGCCATGCAACTGAATGTAAAAATGCATTGAAAGAACATACACGGATGCATACAGTTGTAATTATAGAGTGAAACAATTCATCCATTCAACACATTAAACATGTTCATCAAGCAATGAAAAATGCAGAGGCCAACACATACAAGAACACTTATCTTTGAAAGAAGTTTGTTCTGCAACCCACTATGTTGCTACAATGTTCCAACCAACCATAGGCTAGTGTGCTCATCAATCTCTTAGTAGTACTGCCACCCCTGAGCTAGGCATGATTTACCCAAGGAATAAGGAAGCACTAGCAGACTCACACATAGCCAAGGATACATAAGAACTCAACCAAGCCAATAGAGTTGGGTTTATCAAGCTGCAAGCAAACAAGCCAATATGCTGCTAGGTTTATCAGGATAATGAGCCAAGATAACTAACATTTGGGTTTATCAGACTGCACACAGTTAATCCAACACTTACATAAAGGACCAGCCAACCCAACAGATGGGTTTATTAGGCTACAGAGCCAAGCCATCTCACTACTAGGTTTATCAGGCTAGTTAGCCAAGACAACATTCACAGTTTGGTTTATCAGACTCTCCAGTCAAGGATCACACAAGGCCAAATACAACAAGACACAACCAAGCGAACATATGGGTTTATCAGGCTATTATCCAAGCCATCCTTCAAGTTGGGTTTATTAGGCTTCTAAGGCAATGGACAGGAAGATCTGCTAAGCTAGTGAGCTCATCCATAGAGCTAAGGACACCTTCACAAGACCTATCTAGCTTTCCAACCATGTTGCATACACACCCAACACAAGGAATTTTCTCCTTCTCTGCTCCACAGTCCCTCAGGCTACACCTTCCCTTCCAGTTCTCTTCAGGATGTGCATAGCAGATTCACTAGCCACTCTTATCTTATTGTGAGGTTCCACACTAGGTTTATCATGCACATCCTATGTCTCTCCCACTCCTAAATCTTGTATATAGTTTAGACCAGAACTAGGGTGCACAACACAACAACACAGGATTCACTTTGATACATAAGTGACAGGGTCTCATAACACTCTATATTTCAGGATAACACTGCAACACAACAACCATGGTCTCGGTAAAGGAAAAATACTTGCAAAAAACACATAGCAACACCTGTTAGCTCTCGTTGCGTCTGTTTGATCAGGAAGAATGACCAACGCGTGTGTGAATGACGTGAATAAACAACCTTCCCGTGAATGAAGGATGGATCCTCCCAAATGTCTCATAGCTTTCCCCAAAGCGTAAGGGAAGATGAAAATGTTAATGCATGAGGGAATGGGCATACTTTTTTGGGTGTTTTCTTTCCCATGGGTTCAAAACACGTTCTTCCAGAATGGGTGCTCTGCCCAATTCGAATTTCTCCCATACTCTTTCCCTTCCATGCAATAACTACCTCAACCAAATTATGGCAGAAATAAATGGTTGGGGAAAAGACAAGAAAAGGGGTAGTTGACAGTTTTGATGGGTTTTACCCAAAGGATCAAGGTTAAACATCCACCCTCCTCCATATCCTTGGAAAATCATGCCCCCATCTCATTATTTGTTGCATCGACATAGCTGGTTGTGGGTTTTTCATTAAATTGCATATTTACATGATGTTTACAAGTGTGCTTGACTTAGCACATGGACCATAGGCATCAACCATGATCACCTATACACCAAACATTAATCAATGATAGGGCCTTGTTCTTGATCTCCTTGCCATGATTCCATATAATATTTACATCATATCCATTAATGAAAATGAGGTTAAAACCGTGGTGTTACATTCCCCCCCCCTTCAACAACACTGTCCTCAGTGCTTGTTGGGCCAAGAAAAGAGGACAAGGAAGAAGATGGTGGACAAGCCAGGAAAGAAAAGCACGCACGACAAGGAGGAAAGAAGGTCACAAAGGAAGTGAAAGAGCTGACACGAAAGAATAGAGCACACGCAAGAAAGAGGGAAGGAAATCTTGAAGGTGTGCAAGCGGGTAACGATTAGAAAGCAACAAGTGAAGATCATGGCTGCTGAAAGACGGCGTAATCCTGTGGACAACGCACGTATGAAGGATTTTTTTAAAGGCAGGCCGATAGTACCTTGTTTCAGTCCTTGAAAACGAGTAACCATTTTTGACAGTTGATCATGACCCTGTAACTGATAAGTAGTATTTAGTCGACCCAATGTGGTCTAGTAGAAGGTATAAATAGGAAGAAACCGTTCTGTATAGGGGTTGGACATACGTCATTGTTGTTATAGGACATTCGTTAAGGTCCATCATTTTGTTTAACCTGTTAAGGAAGTTAGGGTAAGTAGAAGAGAAGACTAAGAGGATAGTCTAGTAGTTGTAGAAGGCTGTTGGGCCGCAAATCTTGCAAATGTGTGCACAAATAGTAAGTTGAAGAGTCAATCCAGGCTGTGTGCAAATCAATAGGAGTAGATAGAAGAATAAACCAGAGAGCATGAGAGTAGAATATTGAGTCATAAAGACATATCTCAAGAACAGTCTGTAGATCGTAGACTGCAAGGTCCTATACAAAATTTATCATGCCAAATGAAGAGCACCTTGATGGTTTTTCCTAGATGGGTTTCCATGTTATTTCCTGTGTTGAATGAATGGTTGTGTTGAATGTTTATGTGAATGTTGAAGTATTTTCTAACTGTATATTGATTATTTACATTTGAATGTATGCACTATCTTAATTAATCAGTGAATGAATGAGAGTTAAAAGCATTACGTGAATGTTGTGTATAAGTTCATGGTTAAACTCCTAAGTCAAAGCACAAGTCACAAACTGTCTGTCGGTACAAGGGATCAACTGCATCGCACCAGTTGCGCCAGTTGTTGAGATTAGGGACAATGTTGTGTCACACGTGCTGGCATACAGTTATGTCCAATCGCACCACAATAGACTCCATCATCCTAGTTGCCTTTGTCAAGCACCTTGGCTGTGCGCCAAGGGATTATAATTCCCTCACCAACTATGGAAACATGGTTCTGGTAGTTACCCATTAGATGTCTCGGGTGAGACGGCGCCTGCCCCGCAGGTGCTACCAACTAAGCTTTCTCTGTTGGGCCAATGTCTTGCAGTTTATTGTTGGTATTGTGGTGTTGTTGAACCACAGGTTGAGACAAGAAGGTGATAATATTCCTTCAAACTCTACCAAGTGTTGTTCCCTTAAACTATACCAAGTGTAAATAATATTCCCACTTGGTTGGTTTGTCCATCACGTACGTGCGAAGCATGTCTTCAAAAACTTGATTCACTCTCTCTTTTTGATCATCAGTATGAGGATGGTAGGCAGTGCTGAAGTTTATCTTTGTACCCAAATCTGCAAACAATCCCTTCCAAAAATTAGAAGTGAACTTGACATCTCTGTCAGAGACTATTGCCTTAGGAAATCCATGCAATTTGAAAATCTCCTTCGTGAAGATCTTTGCAATGTCATCAGTCTTATGTGTAGACTTAATCAATAGAAAATGTGCTGCCTTTGTCAACTTGTCCACCACAACCATGATGGAATCATGTTGTCTCCAAGTCATTGGAAATCCTGTAATAAAATCCATGGAAATAACTTCCCATTTCCATTTTAGAACAGGAAAAGGCTGCAAGAAACCTGCTGGGTGTTGATGCTCAACCTTCACCTGCTGACATTTCATGCACCTTGAAATATATTCAGCTGTTTCCTTTTTCATTCCTAGCCAAAAGTACTACTTTCTAGCTGTAGCAGTTGCCTTCTGATATCCTAGGTGACCAGAATATGGAGCTTGATGGATCTCATCCATAACAACTCTCCTCAAATCTGCTACATTTGGAATATAAATTCTGTTCTTATAAGTAAGAAGTCCACATTCTTCCAATTTATATCCCTCATACCTCTTTTCAAGGATTTGTTGCTGCAACTTGTCCTTGACCTGTACATACATTTCATATTCAGCAGTATGACTAACAATATGCTGTCTCAAATTTGGTTGGAAAATACTAATGGTTGCCATATGCATTTCTTGCACCTTCCTACTGATTGCATCAACTACCTTATTCTCTTTTCCCTTTTTGTTCTTGATTTCAAAATCAAAGTCACATAAAAACTCTAGCCATCTAGCTTTCCTAGCATTTAGAGTAGGCTGATCAAACAAATTATTCATACCACAAAGGTCTGGTCTGTCCTTAACTCAAATTTTCTGCCCATCAAGTAATGCCTCCACATCTTGAGAGCATGTACTACAGAAGCAAGTTCCAGATCATGACTGGCATAGTTTTTTCTCATGCTCCTTCAACTTTCTGGACTCAACATATGACTTGGTTGTCTTTCATAAGGACTCCTCCAAAACCTCGACCGCATGAAATCTTTCTTTGGGTCTGCAACTTTCAAGATGGGTGCACTGGTGAGAAGACTCTTCAATTGCTGAAAGCTCTCTTCACACCTCGATGTCCATTCAAATTTTATTCCCTTCTTTTGCAAAGAAGTGATGGCATGTGCAACCTTGGAGAATCCCTCTATGAATCTCCTATAGTATCCTGCAAGTCCCATAAAAGATCTTACATCTGTCACATTTCTTGGAGTAGGCCAATTCATAATGGCTTCAATCTTATCAGGGTCCATATATATACCCTCTTTTGAGATAATGTGACCCAAGTACTGAATTATATCCTTATAGAAGTCACACTTTCTCCACTTTGCATACAACTGATGTTCCTTGAGCAATTTTAACATCAATCTCAGATGCTCTTCATGCTCTTCCTCATTCTTAGAATAAATAAGAATGTCATCAAGGAAAACAATAACAAACTTGTCCAAATACCTGCTGAAGATACTATTCATAAGGCACATAAATGTAGCTGGTGCATTTGTGAGACCAAATGGTACCACTACAAACTCATAATGTCCATACCTTGTTCTGAAGGCTTTCTTATGAATGTCTTCATCCTTGATTCTCACCTAATTGTAACAAGACCTCAAGTCAATCTTGGAAAATACCTTTGCTCGTCTCATTTGATCAAAGAGGTCATCAATTCTAGGCAAGGGATATTTGTTCTTCACAGTGACTTTGTTTAGCTGCCTGTAATCAATACACAACTGGAGTGTACCATCTTTATTCTTCACAAATAGAACTGGTGCTACCCAAGGAGACACACTCAGCCTGATATACTTATTTTTCAACAACTCTTGCAACTGAATCTTCAACTCTAGAATTTCTAGTGTACTCATTCTATAGGGTGTCTTGGACACTGGTGCTGCTCTTGGCAGAAGCTCAATTGTGAAATCAATGTCCCTCTTTGGAGGAAGCCCTGGAATCTCATCAGGAAAAACATCCCTGAATTCATGCAACACATGAAATTCCTCCAACCTAGGAGTTTCATTATTTGTTGCCTCCAAAACATGAGCTACATACATCTGGCAACCTTTCCTACAAAACTTATTCAACTGCTTTGCTAAAATCAGCCTCACAGAAATCACCTTTGGAATGCCTCTTACAACTATTGGGTTCCCTTCTTCATCCATGCGTTCAAAAGTCTTATTATAGCAGTCGAGCTTTACCCGGTGAGCTTCTAACCAATCCATTCCAATGAGAACATCATAGGAACCAAGTGGTAGAACATTAAGATCCACACAAGTGACCAATCCATTCATCACCAATGTACATTTCTCTACCACTTCACTAACCTTTCTCTTAGTTCTAGTGGCTAGCTCAACTAACCACGATTTGCTATGCTTTAGTTTCTTAAAAGCACACATCTCCACTACTCTAGGAGTAATGTAAATGTGAGTAGAACCAGGGTCAATCAAAATAGAAACAGATTTCTCAGCCATCTTACCTGCAATTTCAACCATGATTGACTGGTGATATGCTCGATAGTCCTCCAGTGCTGGATAAATCCTAGGGACGACCCTTGCTACTTGACCCACTGTTTCTGCCACTTGAATGTTGTAATATGGCCTTGCATTCTCATTCTCAAGTGGACAATTCCTGCGCATGTGGGGTCCTCCACATCTCCAACATTAGAGTGGTTCTCTGTTATGTTGTGGATCTCTTGGATTTTCTCCCACCACTCTAGTGGCTGCTTATCAACTTGGTATGGTTGCTTCTGTTGATTCTTGAAGTTAGAAGGTTTGAAACCTTTCTTCCTTTGGTCAGAATTCTCATTCTTCTTGTCCTTCCATGTCTTATGATAATCAGGTTTTCCTTTGCTTTGCTCATAGCAATACTTAGCTTTCCTTATCGCTTCTTTTAGAGTTCTAGGTTCATAAAACTCAATTCTGTCTTTATAAGACTGAGGCAATCCACTTAGGAAACATTGGATTTTCACCTTTTCATATTTGATGTACTTGACATACCTTAAAAGTTCTAGGAACTTGTTTGCATACTCTTCCACGGTCTGCTGCCCTAATCTCAGCTCATGGAATTCTTTGATTTATCATCATAGTACTTGTCAGAGAGGTACTTCTGCTTGAAATAATTTTGGAACTGTTTCCACCCAATCTTCCTTTCATTAATATTTTTCACTTGCCTAAAGTGCTCCCACCATATGGATGCTCTTCCAGTCAAATTGAAGACGGTTACTATAGTATTCATATTTCTTGAATATTCTTGAACTTGGAGAATATTTTCTCATCCCAAGAAGCCAAGCTCAAACTTCTTGACCGTTCTTTATCTCACCATTAAAGGTAGGTATCCTATCCTTCTTAAACTTATCACGTGAATGGTTCTGCTAGTGCCTCTTTCTCCTATTCTCATGAGAAGAAGAACTTGAACCACTAGTGGATTCTTCAGAGTCAGACGACCCACTAAGAGATCTCTTCCTTCTTCTAGCAGTGCTCTTACTTCCTTCTAGTATTATTGTCCAGTCCCCAGAGTTCATCCACCTCTAAATTTTTGTCAAACTTTGTAGCATGGTTGCATTCAGCTGATTCTTCTCCTCCTGAGCCTTAACCAATCTTTCATTATCTACCTTGTAGCTTTTCATCTCCACCCTTAGGCTTCTCATGGTGGCTGCATAATATGGGGGGGTATCTTGAAACCTCCTCACATCAGACTTTGTCTCAACATTTCCAACTCAAACATTTCCCCCCATAAAATCTTCCCCGTGCTCATAGGGATCCTGTGCATCATTCATAGTGTAAGTTCTCATGGCCGAGCCAACAACCCACTTTTCCAATATGCACTATGACTCTACAAAATGTGTTATCAAACACCATTTTTTAGATAATTTCAAAATCAAAACCACTTACCCACTTCCCATGGTAGTTTTCTCTTGTTATGCAGCTAACAAAATGTTGAAACCATTTACCAAAAGATCTGTTAACGGTTCAACTTGGACCCTTTTAGGCCCAGCACTGCAACCCGCAGCTCTATAAAACCACAATCTAGATGTTCTTTTCTTTTTTAACTACTCAGTCTAGCCCATTTAGGCCCAATGCTGCGACCAACAGCTCTGATACCACTCTGTCACTTACCCATACCCCAGCTATCATGCAGAATTAAAAAACTTGTACAGTACCTTGACGTTCTTTGAAACATAGGGCATGGCCATGAAACATTCGTCAACATTCCTATTCTAATACCACACTGTCATGTTCTTTCCCATCCACCATTGATCAATTCGATGATTTACGAAGGAAGATTTGAACGATGGGGAAAAATGGCGACGGAAAAATGACGATCACAATCTGCTCCGCATCTAGGAACAAATAAATGACTGAGAATCAACCCACAAGAATCAACGATGCGGAAAACCTGAGTTACGGAATCAGGAAAACAAAAATTGCTATCCCTGCATCCCGTATCTCGTAAGTTGCGGAATAGAGAATTCTGGATAGAGATTTGTGGAAACAGACTTGGCAAAAAGACGTTTCCTGCATTCCACATCCCACCTGCGGAATAGGCCATTGCAGAACGAGATTTCTGTCCATAAATTTGACCTACTAATTGAAGTCTTGAACAGATTTGGCCATTCAGGCCATCACCAATCCAACAATCTAAACCCTACAACTTAATGTAAAAATGTATTGAAAGAACATACACATATGCATACAGTTGCAATTATATAGCAGAACAATTCATCCATTCAACACATTAAACATGTTCATCATATTTCATCAAGAAATGACAAATGCAGAGGTTAACACAGATAAGGACACTTATATTTGAAACAAGTTTGTTTTGCAACCAGCTATGTCGCTGCAACATTCCACCCAACCATAGGCTAATGCGCTCTGTTAGTTTTTCAACATTAAGCTAGCATTATTAGGATCTTTAACTGAGAGAAGAACAAGTACAACAATCAAACACAAAAGACAATGAACACAGTGTTTTTCCTCGGGGAAACCATAAAGGAGAAAACCACGCAACTTCCTCAGAGATAGAATCAACACCAAAACAGTAAGTGATCTCCCGACAGCAGTAACCTTCTTCTTATCTAGCCCTAGTGTCTTCTCCTTCCTCAACTATGCGCTACACTTGAGTGTGGATGAGTTGTGTGATAAATAAAGACTCCAGTTCTCTATTTATACTAATCCCGACATGACTAAAACCCTACTAGGGCTGACCTCTACTAGGAGAGTCTAATAACCCTAATGCCTCGAAACTGCGGGGACTTTAACCCTTAGACAATCGGAGGGTTACTCACTATGACTTGACATGACTTGTTTACATTATTGATCCTCCCGATCGGAACATCGAGGCATGACAATATGACTCAATTACATTATAGATACATCCCAGAATAAACATTGGGTTACAATACATAAGATACATAGATGAATAAATTCCGAAGTTACAAATACATCAACACTCCCTCTTAACTAGGAAGGTATTCTTTCGACACAATTTTCAGCACTGGTCTTCTTCTCTATATCAGCTGGATCATCTCGTCATCTGCATCTCAAGTCTTCTGAGTCTTTAAGTCATCTTCATTTTCAAGTCATCTTCGTCTTCAAGTCATCTTCATCTTCGGATCTGGATCATCTCTCGATCTGGATCATCATGGGACATCATCATTGGATCTGGATCATCACTCGATCTGGATCATCACTGGGCATCATCCCTGGATCTGGATCATCACTGCTGGATCATCATCACTGGATCTAGATCATCACTGGATCTAGATCATCACTAGATCTAGAACATCACTGCTGGATCATCATCACTGGATCTGGATCATCACTGGATCTAGATCATCACTGGCTATCATCACTAGATCTGGATCATCATGGGTGCTATCTGATGATTCTTCTCATCACAGGAAGTTCTATAGAGCCAGCCCTTTTCCATGCTGGTTGTAGGCCTAGCCTCCATGTAGGTCTTCTTTAGCACTTACATCTGATCAACACATGATCGAAGAAAGGCTCATCATTTCTATTTGATCAACACATGATCAAAGATAGTTACTGCACTTACATCTGATCAACACATGATAGAAGAATGGCTCATCATTTCTATCTGATCAACACATGATCGAAGATAGATACTGCACTTACATCTGATAAACACATGATCGAAGAAAGGCACGCCCAACACTTACATCTGACCTACTCATCAGAAAGGCATGCCCAACACTCACATCTGATCATGTAGGAACCAATCCTATAATCATATCAGAAAGGCCCAACACTTACATCTGATCAACACATGATCGAAGAAAGGATTCAACATCTCTATCTGATAAACACATGATCGAAGATAGATACTGCACTTACATATGATCAACACATGATCGAAGAAAGGCACTACACTTACATCTGATCAACACATGATCGAAGAAAGGCACATCACTTATATCTGATCAACACATGATCGAAGAAAGGCTCAACACTTATATCTAATCAACACATGATCAAAGAAAGGCTCTACACTTACATCCACCCAGGTGGGAACACATCCTGCTCACAATGATGGAAGGGCTTGCACTCATATCTGATCTTGCAGGAACCGATCCTACAGTCATATCAGAATGGCCCCCAGTCCTCCCCGACTGAGCTACTTGGTAGTTGACCAGGTGCCGCCATTATCCTAGAGAATGGCAGTTTCCCTTACATCCGACCTACTCGTCAGAATGGCCAACACTCACATCTGACATGGAAGGAACTTAATCCTTTAGCCATGATAGAATGGTTCAACCCTTACATCTAATCAAGTGGGAACACATCCCTCTGTCACATCAGAATGGCTTCTCAGTCCTAGACTGAGTTTTCCTGGTAACTGACCAGGTGCCTCTATTCCTAGAATGGCAATTGCCCTTACATCTATCCTACTTGACAGAATGTCTAGCACTCATATCTGACATGGAAGGAACCAATCCTCTCACCATGATAGAATGGCTCAGCCCTTACATCTGACCATGGAAGGAACTAATCCTCTCACCATGTCAGAATGGCTATGGGTCTCATCATTTTCTCTTGGAGGAAACCTCAATCTGGAGAACACCAAGCTTCTCCTTGAAGTACTCAAACTTCAACCTAGCCAATGGATTTGTCAATACATCAGCTATCTGTTCCTCCGTCGCAACATACTGGAGCTTCACTGCTCCCCTCTACACCATATCCCTGATATAGTGGTACTTGATCTCGATATGCTTCGACTTGTCATGGAACACTGGATTCTCTGACAACTTCACGCAACTCTGGTTGTCACAATGTATACAAGTAGCATCCATCTGGAGATCAAATAAACCAGACAATAGCTTCCATAGCCATATTGCCTCACAACTAGCTAAACAAGATGTGACATACTTTGCTTCAGTTGTACTCAGTGCCACACAGGATTGCTTCCTACTAAACCAAGAGATCACACCTGATCCCATACTGAAGCAACACCATGAAGTGCTCTTCCTATCAATGGCATTGCCTACCCAATCTGAATCAACACAACTCTCCAGGTTAATCTTTTGATTCACATTGTACTTGAGCCCATAATCAACTGTACCCTTCAGGTACCTCAAAATATGCTTTGCAACAATCAAGTGAACATGTCTCGGATCTATCAGGAACTGGCTCAAGGTGTTCACAGCAAAACAAATGTCTGGTCTCGTGTTCATCAGGTACATCAATGACCCAATCATCTGACGATACATAGTAGCATCAATCGAATCTGATGAAGCATCATTCAATAGCTTCAGGTTCGATGCCATAGGTGTGGCCATAGTCTTGCAGTCATGTTGGCCTGATTTTCTGACCTACGCCAACAAGGAGATTATGCCCACACAATCAGCTTAAAGCAGCATCCGGTGTGTTTGGAGTAGCAAAATCTCGTAGGTTATGGTCCTGCTACCAGCTGAACTTTTCTCTTAAGGAGAAACTAAAATTCAGCAAAAATCTATCCTAATGTTATTTCTGTCTAAATAGACCCTAAAAATTATTTTCAACTACCTAAGGTATCTTACAATTGCTTTCTTAAGGAAAGTCTTTGATTTTTTTCTTTTTTTTGAAGATTTTTATATTTAATTTTCTAAATATAAAAGACTATAAAACTTATTCTAAAAATTACACAAATTCTATTTAACAACTGTTAAATGTAAACTATACTAGGATAATAACAACTAAACTACCTTAACTTATCCTATCTATCCTATCTCAGCTGAGAGCGATTTTAAATATTATATTAATTATTAATTAATATAAGATTAACAGAAAGATAAAGGGTAGGATCTAAATATAAATATTTAAGCCATACACACTAAATCATTATGCTACAAAATAACTTATCAGAAAAACTGAGCTAAACAATTATTTCAAATTTTCTGAAGTGTCTAATTAATTAATAACCAATAACCAACATTAGATATTTGAATAAGAGATAATGATCAGTATGAAATCACTGTAAAAATACAAATGATATCTAACATACATAAATATATATCCTTATATCTTGAATTTACAGTAGAAACCCTAGTAAATTCAGTCACAACGACATATTAATTCAAATATAATATTGGGCTGACAAAGTGAAATACTGATTAATAATCACAAGCATAACCAAGTACACTATATTAATATTAAAATAGAAGATCATATATTGAAATATAAAGAGTATCCAAAACAATACCAGTCACGATATCAACTTGGAGATTTCCAGTCACATCCCATATCCAAAGATAAAACTTTAGCCAGGAACACGACTAGCATCAAAATAGTATTTCAAGTATTTTTACTTTAGTCACTCCCCCCTCTTCTCATAAAAATTACAAGCTTATATAATACTACCAATATTTTGATTCAGTTTTTCTATAAATGCTATATGCAAGATTATAGGAGTCCCATCGCTATCAAAGAGCATCAACTCTTTTCAACATACACCTGTCACTAGAGGATAACAATAAAAACAACTTAGCCTGAAACATTTGCTGGTTTAAAGGAACTGGAAAATTCGTGGCTGTGTCGAAGTGCCAATCTTCAATACACATCCATGTCTTCCAACTGAAATCCAGAATATTAGACACGTCTTGAAACTGTGAAGAATAGCGATGACATACCCACCTGTGCTAGTTGATTTAGTTTATGCATAGATTCCTTGCTATCCTGTCTCCCATCTATACCTTCACACCGCGGTAGTCTGAACAATATCCTGAATGCTCTGCTAACACGACAGGGTAGACCCATCCACAGCCGCATAGGCGGGCTTCAACAGGCGATGGGCGCTTCAAAACACATAGGCGTATCGGAGTCGGAAAAGTTACGACCTAAGCTGTGGGCGGGAAAAATTTCAATCGGAAATAGGAAAGACATCGACATCGGCAGCCAAGTGCTTTGCAGAGCCGCAACGGCGGAAGAGAAAAGGCTAAAAACATGCGACACACATCGGCGGGCGGAGCGCTTTTCATTTCGGGTAGCTAGCTGATTTGGGAGCCGCAACGACGAAAGAGAAAAGGCTAAAAACATGTGACACACATCGACGGCCGGAGCGCTTTTCATTTCGGGTAGCTAGCTGATTTGGGAGCTGCAACGGCGGAAGAGAAAAGGCTAAAAACATGCGACACGCATCGGCGGGCGGAGCGCTTTTAATTTCGGGTAGCTAGCTGATTTGGGAGCCGCAACGATGGAAGACGAACAGACAACAACCTCTGAAAAAATGCTAAGTGCTTAAAGACTTTGAAATTTAGCAACGGTTAAAACTGTTTCTCCTCCGAAACGACATTTTTCAAAGGACGAATGGTCTGATCCATCTTCAACTCAGCAAAAACAAACTCTAAAATCTGCGACCCACAACAATTCCAAACACGAGCAATTTCTGAAAACCAGGATGAAAGGTAATCTTCAAAAAATCATCCAAAATTAAAGCATGACCCAAAAATCATGGATCAAAACGATTCAAAGCAACATTAAATCATGAGGGGGACCAAAATTTTTAAGAATTTTGAGGAAGACAGTTTCAGCCACAGCATGTTTATTGACATGACACATAGTGTTAAAACAGTAAATCCTAATGTTCTAACTAATGATTCGAATTATCATTTGAGTTATATGCATAAAATCTCATAAATATAGTTTTTAAGACTTTGCAAAATCCCATCCATTAATATCCAAATCGAATTTGATAGGATACTAAGCTATAAAACTATAACATATTAAGATTTCCAAACGATACTCATTTATTCACTAGCTATTTATATACAATTTTACAAAGTCATGGTAAGATATTTAAGTTACATATGGGGTGTGAACTCTTAGGTTTAATAAGAATTTTAATTTAATAATTCTCCTTTAGTTCTAGGACTTTAAGAACTTATAATATCTTGTCAATAACCATTTTAAAACAAATTCAAACTGTGTTTTTGTTGATCCTCAATTAGCATATCATCCCTTTAAGTTTCTTAACTCAACATATACAATCAGATAGATTAATAAATAAAATTGATTATATAAAAATTTATGAAACTTACAGCTGCTAATTATCAAGTTTATGAAAATGTTTTCATCAGCTTCTAATATGTTACTTGACTCTTCTACAAATGAGAGTACTTTCAGAATCGAAGATTCTGAAGGCACTCTTTATAATTTTTAATAGGTAAATCATAAAAGAGAGCCGACTCCCCTTCATCCTAATGGAAAAATGAAGGGTTTGTTGCTAACTGCCAACAAATGGCGACGACTTGGGTGAACCAGTTATCTCTGCTCATACAACTTACAATGATATAAACAAAATCTTAAAACTTATTAAAAACAATAAAAAATCCTTTATCTAAATAAAAACCATTATTTATTCATATTCATAAGTATAACTCAGAAATATTCCATCTTTTAAAACAAAGATCTAGTTAGGGATAAACTTAAAAATATCCTGATTGAAACAAAATACTTCATAGTAATAATAACCTGCACCATCAGCATAGAGTATAGAAATCTACTTTTCTGAAAATTTTCCAGAATCTGTTCCATAAACATAATAAATTTTTTTTTTGGCTTGCTTTTCTTTTCTTTTAAACAATAATTCTGACTGAAGACTACTATCTAGGTATGGTATCCCAATGTGATAGCATCATTCCTGATAACTGTATGGAATAAGCAAGTTAGCTCGTGATGAGACCTCTTGTCTTTTAACTTAAAATCAAAAGCCATCACCCTGGTGATCAGAAATGAAGTTATCCCAGACAACACTGATGATCATGATTAGGCCGGCTCGTGATGAGACCTCCTATTCTTCAGTCAAAATTTTTATTTTCTTTGTTCACTTTCATCTTTTAAATTTTATAAAATGAGAGATCATTACCCAGTATGGTGACCAAATGGTAATGTCAGTCATTAATATCACCAGAAAATGAATCAACTGGCTTGTGATAAGACCCCTTATCTCTTGGTTTGTTAAACCAAAATCCATTACTAGTTTCCTAATAATGTCATACTGGTGATATTTATGATTCTGATCAGACCGACTTATTACTAAGACCTCCCGTCTCTCATTTTAGCATTTTATTGACTGGAACAAATTCTAAAAAGTTTTCAGATTGTAAATACTTTTGAAAACTGATGGTAGAGATCTGTAAGAGTTTTTCAAAAGTACAAGCTTCGAAAAAGACATTTAATAAGCTATCCCAACTTTTATAAGAAAATAAAAAGGTGAGGAATAATCTGAGTAACACTTACAAATAAAACAATGATAGGTCTTTTATAGATTTAAGAAATCTTGATCATCCTGAACAAATTTTTAAAAGATTTCAGTCTAGTATCATAATTTTTCAGGCTCATGAGCAAACTGAATTTTTAACTTGAAGATTTATTTATTTACATTTATTTCTTCAGCTGCTAACTAAAGATTACTGACTGATTATATACACAAATTTGACAGCCTGTAATTTTTGACTAACAGAATAAAAACTGGCTGTAATAATAGAATGGTGTTTGAAAGTTACAAAAGTTTTATGAATTTTCATCATCCTTAAATTCTATGGACTATAATTCAGTTTATATATAGAACTATAAATTTATTTACAAACAACAAAACAAATTATATACATTTAAAGACAAAAAAAAATATTAACAGAAATATTTTTTCAGGATCAGTCCATTCACTGGGAATGTTTCGAACTGACCTTCAAGTGTTTGTAATCGAAAGGTACTTGGACCTATCTTCTCGGCGATAACAAAGGGACCTAACCAAAGCTTCTGAAACTTAGTATGATCTCCCTTTTCCTCGTGAACTTTATCCCATTTTAAAACTAAATCTCACACATGAAATTATCGATTGGAACTAAAGGATTGGTCAAACCAAGATTTCACCATTTGTTGATGTTTTGTAAAGTGCTGTTTTGACTTTTCTCTTTCTTCCTCAAGCTTTATCAAAGTGTTAATTCTCTTTTCCATTGCTGGAGACTCTTCATCTTGGACAAACTGAGCTAACTGTAATGAAGGTAAAAATAAATTCGGTGGTAAAATAGCTTCAGTTCCATATACTAAGAAAAATGGTGAGTTACCTATTGAAGCCTTAGGAGTCACTCTGTTTTCCCAAAGGGCATTGACTAATTCTGTATGCCAATCTCGATGGTGAACTGAAATAGTTATTTTGAGAATTTTCAATAAATTTTTGTTTGTTGATTCAGCTAAACCATTTCCATGAGGATGGTAGTTAGCTAAATACCTAATTCTTCTCCCTTTTTCTAAGGCAAATTGGGTTAACTCAACTGATGAAAATTATGAATCATTATAAAAAACGAGGGAATCTGGAATACCAAATCTTGTTATGATAAAGAATTCTAAAAATAATATAACCTGATTGGTATTTACAACCCTTAATGGTGCAGCTTTTGCCCAACGAGTAAAATAATCAGTTGCAGTTATTATATATTTATGTTGCTTAGATGAGGGAGGATTTGTTGGCCCTACTATATCAATACCCCATTGCTGAAAGGGTCTTTCAACTGAAACAGGTTGTAAAGGAAAATAAGGTTTTTTAACCCTCCCTGCAGCAAGTTGACATTCCTGGCATTTTCTAACAAAAGTATAGGAATCTCGAAACAAGGTAGGCCAATAATAACCAGCCCTAAGAATTTTGTGCGCAGTAGTTTCTCCACCAAAATGACCTCCTGCTGGTCCAGAATGTAACTCTTTCAGAATTACTTCTGTTTCATCTTTGTCTAGACATCGAAGCAATACTCCGTCTGAATTTCTCCGAAAGAGAACTGTAATGTCCCTGGTTTTGACCCCGTTTGCATGATGTATATATTGTAATTAATCGTGGTGAGGAGCTCAAGGCAAAAGCCCCACCATCGATTTGGTTGTGTGTGTGTTTCGGCAATGGGGATAGTTGCCAATGGTTTATCGTGCCATTTGGCACATTATAATTCGGCATCATGTAAATACGCACATCAATTAAAACTAAAACCACAACCAGCTACGGCAGTGCAACGTTGAATGAAAAGGGCATGGTTCCAAAGGATAAGGGGTGGGGGATGTCAAACCTTGGTTTATGGGGGAAAAACCCATGTTTTATCACCTTTGTTTGTTTGCCACCTTTCTTGTTTCACCAACCTCTTTAATGACTTGGTTTTGTTGTTGGGGGCAGTTATGGCTGCTGGTGGTTGAGGCAGTTAATGTTTTTGGGAGTGGGGTGGCAGGACTGTCAGTCCTTTGCCCATGTGCCCACTCCACCCATGACTACATTCAATTCCTCCATCTTCTCCACGACGCCATTTTCTCCCGGGTCGGTTCGTTCCTCCATTGGGGGGGCTGTTCACTCTTACGCAGGGGCGCGCAGAGAGACATGCGTTTCTCCTCACGCACTAGTCGGGGGCTCTCTTTGTTGTTCGTGGGCTATTGTTCCCATATTTTTCTGGCCGCGTGCTTTATCCTCACGCACAGGAGTTCTGCGTTAGTTTTCCTCACGCAGGGAGCGGGTGAAATCGTGGCTGTCACTCAGGATTTCGGGTGCAGGAGCCGTTCACGCTCTGGGCTGAGAGCCTGTGTGTTTCACACCAGTTCGGTGGTAAGTATATGTTCCCCATGTTGATTGTGGCTGTGTATGCTGTCAACTATGGTCTGCGGTTGTGTTCTCCTCCTTTCCATGCCGAGAGTCCGTTCTCTCCATTATCGCACTGTGTAATTTTCTGCCATTTCATTGTGGGATGGGAGCTGTCATCTTCCCCACATTTCGTTGGCTGAGTTTTCCCTGCTGTTTGGGACTGTGTATAGCTGCCATCGTTTGCACTATGAGTTGTGGCTGTTGATTTCCACAGTCATTGGCTGAGTCTCCCATGGCTATGCTGGGAGTGTTGTTCACTATTCACTGTGGGCTATGAATTGTTGCCATCATCCATTGTGTGTTTGGGTTGCTGTTATTCCCCTTGTTTTGGGTTGCAGTTGAGTTGTTTTGGCCATGCAAGGGCTAAGAACAACTCTGAGTGCCCTATGGGCTTGAGCTTTGCTCATCTTTTGCTTGGGATTGTATCCGGTTGTTTTCCTTCTTCACAGGACTATGAAGGGATTGTTTTGCTACGGGTATGCAGTGGTTGGTATTCGGACTGTGCTGGCTTGGCCGTTTGTTGAAGGCCTGTCAAACCCAGCTGTGTTTGGTTTGCTGATTGTGTCCCCTTGGCTATGTGTAAGCCTGCATTGACCCTTATCCTTGGAGGAATCATGCCCAACTCGGGGGTGGCAGTGTGTTGAGAGATTGATGAGCATGCTAGCCTATGGTTGGGTGGAACGTTGCAGCGACGTAGCTGGTTGCGGGATTCTTCATCGAAAGATAAGTGCTGCTGACTATTTCTTCTCTGCAATTTAATCTATTGTATAATGAATTATGATGAACATGTTTTATGCTGGAAATGAATGTGTGTTGCTTCCGCTGAATGTTGATTCATTCTGCATCTGTGTATGCTTGTAAGTTTTAAATTCCAGCATTGTTTTCTTTTGATTATGTTCATGGGGCTATTTTCCCGGTTGTTCGTGGTGTTCGTTGCGTCATCTTCGCCGGTCTGAGGGATGGGGACGTGACAAGAACATTATTAATTAATAAATAAGGAGCAGATTTTAATCTAAGTGCTCTTTTCTTCCTCGGTTCTAGATAATCAGGAGTAGTTCCTGTTTCCAAAAGTATTCTTATGTCTGCATGCCAGGAATCTTGTGGTGGAGGATAAAAATAAATTTCTCTGGTAAGTAAAACCTCATCAATAACAGTTTCAACTTTATCATTAGGTAAATGAGCAGCTTCAACAGCTAATTTACATAATCCTTGACCTTTGACTATCGTTGAGGGTTTAATTTCTAAGTCATACTCTTGAAGGGCTGTCATCCAAGGTGCCCTTTTCTCACCTAAGTCCTTTTGTACTAACAAGTTTCTGACTGAGGAATAAGGGACGATTATTTTCATTTTAGATTTCAATAAATATGGATGGAAATGTTTAACAGCTTTAAAAACAACAAAAGCTTGTTTATCAACTTCATGATAATTAAGTTCAACACCTTTGAAATTTGAACTCATGAAGGAGATTGGAACTTCGTTATTTTGTTGATTTAATTGGGTTAAAACTGCTGCATATGAAATATCAGAAGCAAAAGTATACAATATGAAATCCTTGTTAAAATCTGGGCTTAGAAGGCTAGGAGCTTCTAAAATGGCTTCTAAAATTTTCTGAAATGACTCTTTTTTAGTTTGTCCCCAATTAAAAATAGCGTCTTTCTTAATCATTTTCTGCAAAGGACGAATGATTTCGGAGAAATTGGGAATGAATCTCCTAACAATTTTTTTTTTCTTCCGAGAAATGATTACATTGCTTTCTTGCTAGAAGGATAAGTTATCTTTGAAATGGATTGGGTTCTTTCAGGATCAATCATGATTCCATGCTTTGAAACCACACAGCCTAATAGAATACCTTTTGAAACAACAAATATTGTTTTTTTAGGATTTAAGGATATTCCAAATTTTCTACATCGTTCAAATACCTTTCTAAGATGATTAAGATGATCAGGTCGATATTTAGAATATACAGTAATGTCATCCAAATAGACAACGACTGAATGATTAATTAAGCCTCTAAAAGCAATATCCATTGCCTGTTGAAAAGTTTCTCCAGCATTGATTAACCCAAAGGGCATCTTGCGGTAAGCATATGTTCCCCATGGAGTTCTAAAAGCAGTTTTCAATTGATCATCTGGGGAGACTAATATTTGATTGTATCCTGAGAAACCATCAAGGAGTGATAGTATCTCAGCCCCAGACACCTTTTGAAGAATTTGTTCCATGGGAGGAACTGAGTAATTATCCTTTTCAGAAGACTTATTCAGATTTCTAAAATCTACACATAACATAATATCCCCGTTTTTCTTCCTAACTAGAACTAAGTTTGCTACCCATTGAGTATGCCTGATGGGAAAAATAATATTGGCAGCTAACAATTTATTTAGTTCCTTCTTAATTATCGGTTCTAGTGACGGGTAATATTTCCTTAGCTTTTGTTGAAAAGGTTTTGACTCCTGTTTAATTGGAATTATATGTTGCATGACTTGTGTGTTGAAGGTTTTCAAGTCATCATATGTCCAAGCAAAGACATTCTTGAATTCCTGAAATAATTTTATAAATGCTGTTTTTTCTTCGGGATTGCAATCCACTCCTAGATTTATAGTTTGGGGATTTAGTTATGTTCCTAGATTGATGGTTTCATACCTCATTCGAGAGCTATTAGTTTTACAAATAGGGACAGATCTAAATTTATCCTACACATCAAAGAACTTTTCTAATCTTAGTACTGGATTAGGGACTGGTTTTACCTTTTCAAAAGCTTTTTCAATTGAACAAAAATCATTTATTACCGAAAAATCCCGTAGATTTTCGTCGTGAGTGACTTCATCTATGGATGAATCTTTAAAGGTATCCTCATTCATCAGAAAATTCAGCACCTGCACATCATTATCGAATACACGCCAGTTAAAAATATTATCAGGTATAGAAGGTCTAAAAAGCAATTCAACTGAAAAGAAATCCGATGTAAGATTTTTTGACGAAATTAACTTTGATGCTACATTTGCCAACAAATCTGCTTCTTGGTTTTGATTTCTAGGAACAAAAATTATGTTAAATGCATCAAAATGTGAGATAAGGTTCCATACCTCCCATTGCTAACTCTGTAAATGTTCATATAGGCAGTGAATGGAGTTACGAACCTGTCTGACAATGATCTCGGAATCACCGTATGTAATTAACTCTTTGATATTCAAATCAATTGCTTTTTTCAAACCTTGCATTAAAGCTTCATATTCCACAGTGTTGTTTGTACAATTAAATTCCATCCTACAAGCTATACATGTTTTATTTCCCTGAGGGTCTACCAACAAGCAACCAGCTCTGACTCCTTCTTTAGACTTCGCGCCATCAAAGTATAAAGTCCAAACATAACTATTCACAACCACTTTGCTTTCTATAATATTTACAATATTCAGATTATCTACATCATCAATGGTTTCCTTGAATGAGGAGTTAGGAGAAATAGATGTCACATTTCTAATTTCAGATTGCTATTTATTTTCAGAAAAAGGCAGAATTTTCAACTTTAAAATTACCAAATCCCAATTCATACATGTAATTCCCCATAATGCAATCTGAAAATAAAACAGGTTTGCCAGGATCATGCAGTTCTGTGACAATATGTTTCATATATCTTTCTCTATTTATCTTTATCTGATTTGACTTTCCGTTCTTAGGAAACCATAATGTTGACCAGTCCGTGGCAAAGAATCCATTCAATTGTTGAGACCAATCCCTACTTAAAAATAGCCCATATGCATCTGGAATATCTGCAACAACAATATCTATAATTTGATAAACCGAAGGGTTACAAGCAATCCTGACTAAAACATCTTTCATTTCCTCTACAACCTTTACATTTGTCCTGTCTAATTGAGTTATTTGAGAATTTGATGGGACATATTTCCCATTCAACTTTTTGCATACTGATAAAGGCACACTACTACATTTCGACCAAAAATCCGATGGCCGTATTGTCGGATTTGCGACACTATGATTTTTTTTAAGCGTCGGTGGATTTTCGTCGGTTATCCGACATCTTTTCAATCCGTCGGTAAAGCGACACATTAGTTTACCATCGGTTAAATGTAAATCATCGGTTATCCGACACTTACAGGCAGTCGGTTAAGAGACGGTGACGATTTTTTTTTAAAAACATTTACACCTACAGGCGTCGCTTAACCGACACCTACAGGCGTCGCTTAAGCGACGGTATTGTATTTTTTAAAACACACATTTGTCGCTTAAGTGACGATATTGTATTTAAAAAAAAATTTATTGTGAAGATAAAATTACCAAACTTCCTATGATATATGACTAGGCTTCCTTTAAAAAACATATACATAGAATTACCTAGTCCCTTTGTGTTTCCCATCATCTAGCCATATCTATGCAAAAAAAATAATATTTTTAGACAAGACTCCTATGAATTACATTTTAGCAAAACCGGGCATGCTTCTACCAAATCCACTTCTAGTTACTAGAAGTATGAGTTAGAGTTTTGTGTAGATACCTTCATAATAAATTGATGGGTGGAAAAAACACTTTGACAATCCTTCTACCACAAACTTGATATTATGAAAAGAAATAGAACCTTGTTGCTAAGCAATTGGCCCAAAAGTTCCTAGAAGACTTCTCGTATCGAATGCTCTTCAATCAAAGGGAAGAATGTGATAGAATCAATACAGCCAAGCCTTCAATCTTTGGAGAATGACAATTTTTTTGCAAGAAAGTCCTAACTATAAAACCCTTCTGTTTAACTCTAACCACTTGAAGAATGTGACAGAATCAATACAGCCAAGCCTTCAATCTTTGGAGAATGACAGTTTTTTTGCAAGAAAGTCCTAACTATAAAACGTTTCTGTGCAACTCTAACCACTTGTTAGTTATCCAGTTAAATTTCTAGCTATGTTTGTTATAAACAAATTGCTTAGGAGTATAACATGTGGAATTTAATAGTTAAGAACGAGTATTTCCGATGTGGGAGGTGTGAATCCGGAGGGGAATGAGACATATAAACCTCTGTAAACTAATATAAAAC
>LPNX010364432.1:532280-600456 GCA_001517045.1 Pseudotsuga menziesii | reverse complement strand
TAAGCCAGATTCAATTCATAATTAGTGCTGGTGCTGGCAGGCTGTTGTAAGCACAAAATTGGGCCACGCCCAACACAAATTCAGAGCCAGACTGTGTATCCCATAGAGAGAAATTCTGCATATTGAATCCCTTCTGTATGTTTTTTCATGTCCTGTAAACACAAAAAATTTACTTACCTGGTCAGCCACATGGGGTTTTAATCTTAGAATATAATGGATACTATTTAAGATATAAACATTCATCATAACACTGGTTCAGGCATAAGGGAAGGAAGGAGATTTTATAATCTCAGAAACTATTCCAGAACCTGTAGGATAGGGGTATCACTCTGTTATTATTCATATGGGGTTTTAATCTTAGAATATAATAGATACTATTTACGATATAAACATTCATCATAACACTGGTTCAGGAATAAGGGAAGGAAGGAGATTTTATAATCTCAGAAACTATTCCAGAACCTGTAGGATAAGGGTATCACTCTGTTATTATTCATATTAATAATTACATTCACATGCACAGCATATAGAGGATAGATGGGAAGGCTGAGACAACAAACATATCACCCCACAACCAAATATATTAATTAGTAGGGAGGCCACTACCTCCGTGGACTTCCCCAGTGGTCTTCAAAATTCTTTAGGAATATTTTGTTTTCAGTGTTTTAGCACTGCAAAAAATTTGAGATTGTTAGCTTCAAGAATTTGATGCCCATCCATGTCTATGTTAACAAATTTAAAGTTAAGAATCGAGATAGATAGGTGTATCTCACTGTTGTTATACATGATATTATTAATTTATTTACACTCACATGCACATAGAGCCCTGGAGTGGAAGGCTGAGCCTTAAAACATAATCACCTCACTAGGATTAGTAATCCTAGTGTGTTAGTAGGGAGGCCACTACCTCTATGGACTCCTAAGGAGGCCTATCAAATTCCTTGAGGCAGCAATTGTTATGCTCCTCATCAAGTTCCTCCCTGAATATAATTTTGCATTGTCACCTTTTAATAATTTGATACACATCTCTGTATCTCTTTTAACAGATTGAAGGTTGAGAATAAAGAGAGATAGGTGTATTGCACAGTTATTATTTACACTCACATGCATATAGAGCAGATAGAGGCCTTGAAGAGAAGGCTGGGTAGGAAATATAATCGCCTCACAACCAATCCTATCCTATTATGTCAATAGTGGGGGAACTACCTCTGTGGATTTCCCTTTGTCCTACCAAATTCCTCGAGGCAGCAATTTTTATGCTCCTTATCAAAAAGGAATATTTTTTTGCTGTGTTTTAGCAAAGCGAAAACTTTCCCTTTAAGAATTTGATACCCATCTCTGCACTTGTGTTAACAGATTCAAGGTTATGATTCAAGATAGAGAAACTTTGAGATTGTTACCTACAAGAATTTGATACCCATCTGTGCCTACATAACAAATTGAAGGTTAAGTATCAAGATAGATAGAACCAAGGTTAAAAATCAAGATAGATAAATGTGTCTGCATAACAAATTGGAGGTCAAGTATCAAGATAGATAGAACCAAGGTTAAAAATAAAGATAGATAAATCTGAGGTCAAGATGGATATCTGCTAGTGTCTATAATTAACAACTTTTATGAGTTTGATCTGTACAATATTCAAGTAAGAAAAATTGATTCCACTGAGCTTAACATGGATCTATGCTATATCCCCATTAACATAGATTTATTTTTGGATGGCCTATATTGCTAGTTTTCCCTTATCACGGATCTATTCTTATGGCTTAGATTACTAGTTACACAGAGAGAAATGAGGTTATTTACAACATATGTAGGGGAGATGGAGAGATGCCCACCTGAAGAGAGACTATATATCCTGTGTTTGTTGACTATCCAAGGTTTATTTATGACAATTTTAGATCAGTATGGTGAACATGTAAGAACTAACAATAAGCAATAAGCAAAGCATCAAGGCTAATGGATCCCTTACCTGGGTTGTAGAATTGGGCTTGCTCTGAAATTATAGCAGGCAGGCATTTGAAGCTATTCTGCCCCATATTGACAACCACAGTCACATCGCAGTCGGCTCCAATGCGTAAACCCTAAACTGCTCTCAGAGCTCTCAAAACCAAATCCCTACAATGAATAACAACAATAAATACCCTGAGAAGTTGATTTGCTTCCTTTTATTCTTTTGACCTATGCATGACGCATGCAACTTAACTTATGGATATGTCCAACTTTAATGACGTATGCCTCATGCATTTTGAATTAGGTTTTGCATGTCACTTGCTCTTGCTTAAGTGGTCATTTTTATCTGCTAATGACTTATTATCCTGCTGCTCCAGTAGAAGAGGACATTACAGAGACACAACTTTGAACCCCTCCCCTTGACATACCCATGATAATTTCTCTTTTGAGTAAGCACTATATCATGGAAGGAATCTGGAGATAAAATACGAGTCTAATTGATGTGGCACAGGAATATAAATTATCAATACAAGACTTTAAAGTAATGTTGATTTGCAATAGAATTTTGGGCTATAAATGTCTATCACCATGATACCTAGATAAGGATTATTTGCAAATTCCAAGTTTATTAAGTTAGCATAGGCCAAGAAACAAAACTATCTATTATTTTCAAGAGGGGGAGTGTACTATAAAACTAATAACATCTCACAATAGAAAATCCATGCAAAAATAATTTGTGACTATTTAGATTACACTTTTCCATATCTGCAATTTGTGTTCAAACTTTGGATCAGCATTGCCTATTTTTCCATTAAACACTGCTAATTGTTTTACCCATAGTTACCTTGCCCATTGGTGTTTAATGTATGCAAATTTCACTCTATTTATATTAGATATATTATATTTTTTTACAATCAAACTGTAAGATTATAGTGATCACAATAATCACTTAATAACTCTTGAACACATTCATGTACAAATTCATGCTAAATGTTTACCAACAACCCTCAAACAAGATGCATTGATAGGCCAAACTAACTTGCACAAACAAGCCAAAAATTCCTGAGGTAAGGTGCCTTACATGGTCTAAACGTAGCAGTGTTCGTGGTCTGAATTTAGCACAAAAAAGGCAGGCTGAAAAAAACACCCATTTTTATTCAAGTTTGACACAAATCAGACTAAAAAAAAGAAGCTTGGAACAACAGCAAGAAAGGCAGCTTCCAGCATGCAAAGTCTGCAACATAAGAGAATTCCAACTGTCTAAAAACATTACACCCTAATCATCATGTTTTTCCTGGCATGGAAAAGTCTAAAAATATCACAAAGGTAGGCTCACTTCCTTATGTCTTAATTTCCAATTTTGAGTTTTATTAGGAATTCCTTTGAGGCTAGCAAATACTAGTCCAAAGTGAGAGGGATTGTACTAGGTGACATTGGCACTTTCCCAGTGTTAAAATCAGTCCCCACAGGACCCAAATACCCAAGGGAAATTTGGAGTGATAACATGTAGAACTGCATAGATATGGGTACATACCCATTTGCTGCAAATTGCCCCGTCTGGAAAGCATAGTAGCCAAACATGGCTTGGTGAAAACTTGACAACATTGGAGAGTAGAGTACAACTTGGACTGGGCAAAAACTTGGCTGATTCAAACAACCTTTATTTGCTGGCTTTTCATTTCACAGTGATGCCCCAGTGAGTTTAAACTTATTGGGCTTAAAATAATCCTGAGCTTCTCGCAAGTGAGTCTCATCGTAGTGGAGTTTGACTTGCCCTCGACAAGTGTTTTCATGGTTATGTTAACTCAGTTCACTTTGGGTGTCAAGCCAGGGACTACTTGTAAGTTTAAGGGAACTGACAATTCCTGCCATTATTTTGAAACATGATTTATACTTGTGCAAATTTTAAAATTGTTAGATGACTGAATTATTTTCTGCAACTCTGACAAGAAATAAGCATACAGTGGCCAACTGCTCACCTTCTAGGCCACACATGTTGGTGCAGAACTTGACAAGTTATTTTCTTATAAGTTGTCCTTGGATTTTCTGCTTTTGAATGCCTTCCACTTCATTTTCAGGTATCAAAATGGTTATCCTGGAGGCTTTTATCAGTGTTTGTAAGCAGTGAACATCTTAGAAAGGTCTATATTTGTGTAAGATATATAAGAATTGAGTTGTTCTAGGTTCCTAGTTCTATCTATGGATTAAAATGGCATCTAACTTGATTCAACTTCAACTTTTGTTTATCAAACAAATATTTATGTGTAGGGTTCACACTTTTCCCAGTAGTTCCTATGACAGCCCCCCTCTCACCAAACACGCTGAAACATACCAAAATTAGAAAGGAAATTTCATAGATTTAGTTGCTAGTTTTTATTCCTTGAAATTGTGGAGGATATTCTCTGTATTGTCATAAGAAATCTATTTACTACATTTGGATCTCTAGATCTATTGTTGGAATGCGTTTTCTTATAGATGGATGCCTCCGGAGTAAAGTATCATGGAATAAATGATGCCCCTTCTGATATTTTGCTTAACCTCTTATGGAATGATTGTGCTGCATGCATGGAACTTGGAGATATCTTTTCCAAGGCTTGATATTCTAATTTGATTTCTATTTTATATTCAAGATTTAGATTTATAAATTTCACAATATCTTCTCATTTGTTTTGTATTTATATTGAAATAGTTGTTGTATTTTTTGATATATTCAGGTCCATGAATACATCGACGACACAGAAGACTACGTGAATATTCAGCTTGATAACCAGCGTAATGAATTGATTCAGTTGCAACTCACCCTGACTATAGCAACCTTTGTGATAACCCTTGCTACAATGATAGCAGGAACATTTGGAATGAATATTCCTTGCCCACTTTTCGATATGGACTGGGTGTTTTTCCCTTTCGTTGGAACTACTCTGGCCAGCTGTCTCATCCTTTTCTTTGTAATGTTAGGTTATGCTCATTGGAAAGAAATACTCAGTACATAGTCAAAGATAATTTGCTTGAATATTTG
This sequence comes from Pseudotsuga menziesii, assembly GCA_001517045.1. Classification (NCBI taxonomy): domain Eukaryota; kingdom Viridiplantae; phylum Streptophyta; class Pinopsida; order Pinales; family Pinaceae; genus Pseudotsuga; species Pseudotsuga menziesii. Next base: position 595,487 of record LPNX010364432.1, on the reverse strand, counting down.
GTTTTTGTTGTGCACGACTTCATAGCTTAAATGTTCTTGCAGCTGTAGTGTCGGTGTTTATTGTTTTCAACAAAAATGGTTTCAGTATATTGAAACCAAAACCAAGCTAATTCTTTTTAGTTGGTGGGGGCTGTTGCATTGCAGATTCCGGAGGTGATGATACTATTGAGCAAGGTGTACTATTAGAAGAAATGGGTTTGTTACAAATGGAAAAATAAGATGCATGGCAACTACTCATTTTCCATGATCTCATTAATTTTTTTATTGAATTCAAAATCAATTTTAAGAACTATACTGTAGATCAAATATGTCTATTGACATGTTATATCGACAACTTTTAAGGAAATGTAGGTTTGGCAGGCATGAAGATGCCGTGCTCTTGCAATGGAACAAAGCTTTAATGGATCTTGTGCCAAATGGAAAGCCATGTTCGTGTGTTTGGTAATAACAGGTAATCTAAAGAAGGAAACTTAGATTTATAAATCTAAGCACTGTATTTTCTTTTAAGGAATATTCGATTAGCTAGTCTAGATATTTATCACACTCTTTGCTCTGGTTAAAAGGAAAGTTACACAGGGGGATGGATCCTTCTTGCAGCTTGTGACCTTTATTAATATTATATATATCATGAACAGGCATGAGTACAACAAGTGAGAAGGTTTTCCAAGATATGAGTAACGAATCTTCTTTAAGATTTTTTAAAAAGTGGTCTGTAAGGTATACCCCACAAATGGTGGTGGGGAAACTGTGATGGGATATGGTAATTAGTGGAACCATAGCATGGTTTATTATCTCGCTTCTATGGTTGGGATGTACCTAGTCTTGGAGACACATGGAAAATACTTCCTATATTCCTCCACATTCTTTTCCGTGTGCTGGCCTGTATTATATTTACACCCGTCCATGTACTTATTGATAGTTTGGGGCATCCAAATGATGGGGAATCTCTAGTAGTTATAAGCATCATAGAGCATAAAAATGCCTATTACCAAAATGTGAGTTCTGCCCTCAGTTAAGAGACACGGGTTTGGACCTTTCCCCTTGACATGCCCTTAGGAATTTCTCTTCTGTGTAAGCATTATCTCATGGAAGGAAACTGGAGAGATATAATACGCTGGGAATTTATCTTCTGTGTAAGTATTATCTCATGGAAGGAAACTGGAGATAAAATACGAGTCTAATTGCTGTGGCACTGGAAAATGGGTTTTCTACCTGTTATTGAAAGCTTCAGCACCCTTATGAATGGTCTTTGCAAGAAGGGCAGTTTGGAAGAGGCTAATAATATTTTTAAACTAATGCTAGAGAAAGGTTTAGTTCCTAATGTTCAGATTTACAGTAAGATGATAATTTCAAACTATGAAAGGGGATGCATAAAGGGAGCCTTAAAACTGCATTATGAAATGCAAGATAAGGGGTTATTACCAGCGCTGGAAACTTATCACTCACTTATTTATAGACTTTGCAAAGAAAGGGACACAGATGGAGCTCTAACGATTTACAATGAAATGGAGGCCAAATCTATGTTGCCAACTGTATCCTACAAGCTAGAAGTGGTTTTATGCTTCTCAACCAATAACCTAGAGGGCTCAAGTAATTTCAGTATTGTAGAAAATCAGTAGGATTGACAAAAGGAATACATATAAAAGACACAGGGGTTAAAGACCGAATGTGAATGTGGAACCTCAAGGCATCCCCTGGCAGTCTGGATCGAGTGAACATAGTTGTTTGGAAGCGGCTGAAGTTATGGCTCTCTAATCACAGGTTGACAAGAAGTACATGGCATTCATTCCGGGGTCACAGTTTAATTGCCAAGCAATGTGGCTCGCCACTATTATCTGCAGAACTCCGCAAGAGGATAGAAAGCTCTGGTCTTGGCAAAGCTATATGGTGAATTTGTTGGGTCTTCAGACAGAAGGAAAAGGTCAAAACTCTAAGGCGCATTTGCTGTGTTCTAAAGAAGAGAGCACTGGTAAAAATAATGGTCAAGCCGTTGTGGTAAACTCTGTAGCAATGGATCCAAGACAGAGAGCTCGATGTAGAAGAGGCAGAAGAGGTAGGAGAAACACCTACTCGAAGGAGTCCTTTAGCAGGGACATTCCCTATCACATTATTCTAGAAATAGAGGAAGTTGAGGATCAGATGGTAGGGCTGGCATTGGAAGACCAGAATACTAACCAGACCATGGACCCATATTGGCTCATCAAAACTATGTTGGGAAGGGCGCTTATGGAAAGGGACCAATTTTGCAAAGGAAATCAACCTTCGAACCAAGCTTCAACCTTCATCTAGGAATGAGGGACGACATGCACAACCTTCAAACCAAACTGGAACTCTTGGCCGAGCTAATGGACACCCCACGTCAGATAGTAGAGCATAATATGGGCACGGTATCTGATCGTATTTCCCTGTCTACTAATGATAATCTATGAATCTGTTAGAGTCTTTAGCTTTTTCAGTTACTGCATGTAAATTTTCAGATTGAATTAGAAGGAAACTTCTAAATGTTTGGATGATAAAACTAGTAAGGACAGGGGGGGCCAGGGCTCTAGTTTCCCATGTCTTCAGGGAAGGTCCCTCCCTCAAGCTTAATTTTGCCTTTATTATGGATTTTAGACCTTTCACCAGACTAATTATGCTCCTAAGGGATGAGTTGGTTTCCCATAGAACAGTTTTGTATATTATGTACATTATTCAGTAATAGAAGGATGAATCAGCTAACTTTCCCCCCCCCCCCCCAAAAAAAATATCCCATCATCATTTTCATTAATATAAGTAGAATTATTTCATCAGAATTGCCACTAAGTAACACAGTTTGACCATTTCAGGGATTCAAATCATTTTTTACTACTGTTTCAAGATTGTTATAAAATAAAACCGCAGCACCCATTTCTATCATGTTCCATATCAATCATCTTTATTGTCAATTTAGAAGCATTTCGAGAGAGAGAAATCACAGCACCATGATATTATCTTATCCGAAAATGTGTGTCCTCTGAAAATTCCATTTACATGAAGCTGGAAACCTATTCCCCACAAGCTCATTGCATTGCCTGGCAAGTAAATTGGAGCAGAGTAGCAGAGAAAAACCATAAAAATCCAGGACACCGGATTCTAATAACTTCTGGACTCAGTTCAAAAGATGCTTCCCAACAACATGGGGAGAGAGCGTAAATTCCAGATGAATAGCTGGGCAATTTGAAAGACTTATCATATGATGGCATGCATTGTAGCCATGTATGATCTTCTTGCAATACATGGAATAAACGGGCTTGAGACAATAATACAATCCTATAAACAAGGCCATAATTCACCGACCGATCCTTCTCTGAAACTACTGCTTGCCCTGGCACCAACTACCAAGCCTAGGAGATTCATCTGCCATACTAAGTCTAGGGTAGGTCACATAAATATAATTACCGGGGTTGAGAAGGTTAAGAGCTGTGGCAATTCCCCGTCTGCAATACCTATGGCATAATTGCCTTCACTTATTGCCTTCAGAGTATTTTCAGATTTGTTTGGTGAAAACCCAATTTACAAACCTAATTATCTCAGTCCTTCCAGCAGGCGACGCCTAATGGCTACACATATGTCTTCAATCAATAATTAAAGAAAATTTTAGCTAGGTAATATCTCTGCTTAGCTCTATTATTTTCGTCTATTCTAGTTTAAGGGAACAATTACAAGAACCCACAGTTTGACTCCCCCTTCTGTTATCATTTATCTATGAAATTATCTATACACATAGAACATGAATCCAACCTTGAAATGGCAGTGTAACAACAAATATTAATTGCGGGAGAAGAGGGTATCACATACCAGTGCTGAAAAGAAGATAAAATAGAGCTATTCGACGGCCATAGAATTGGATTGAATTCTTTGAAATTTGCCCTGCAGAAAAGAGGGCTCCGGCTCTAAAATCTTACGCATTCCACTGTCTTTACCGCTTCGATGAGATTAAACATGGAGAGATATGCCTGAAATTGCCGTTGCTTTCTTTGAGAAGAACATATGGTCAGACAAATACCAAAAAGTGGAGGGGTATTAGTGGTAGAGCTCTTGTCGTCGCGCCGGAAAATGATTGAGATAATTAAATATTCCTTCGTTAAAATACCCCATGTGCAATAGAGATTAAATAATCAAACACCTCTTCTCATACTATAAGTTTGTCAAGTCGATTTGGCACTGGTCCTATGGGTTTAATTGTTAACTCCTCCCCTTTCTTATTTCCTTTAGCATTGCCTTGCTATGCAATCATCTTCCCCAACCAATGAGTTTAACACTACACGATAGCTTACTAGGATTTAATCATCTATCTATATTGGAAAAGACGAGATGGACGTGTTTTTAAGAACATGCATCACAATATGCTAGCCTGATATAATAGGCCCTAATAGATGTTAAATTTACATGCAAATTCAGACTCTTAACTAGATATGGAGATGACCTATCTAATGTAGCAGCTGAATTGTAACGGTGGTGCATTACTCATGACCAAGGAATGCCTTGCATAAACTCTCCCCACTACTTGGCCTAGTCCCAACGATCCATAGGATTCCCTCATCATAGTGCCCCATTTTGATTGGCCTTGATATGTGCAAACTTGGAGGTCATTTCTTGGAAATGCACACCTTCTCCCCCAAACCCTACCCTATAAATCCATTGACATTTTTGAAACTTTAGAGCCTATTGTATGTGCTTTTATTTTTATGCATGGTGGTGAACCTTGTACAAACTTGTATATAAATATGTATAGATGTTGTTGCTTTATTGATATTTAGATTGAGATTGAGACTCTCACTTATGTCCTGTACAATTACCAACTAATTAGTAACACCATGATACAATCAGGTTAATGATATATATCACGTTGAACATAGGGCATATATGTAACACATATATGTGAAATGTAACAATATATATAAGTAACATGAAAACTCCCATGTTGATGGAAAGATATCTTAAAATATGTCACACCAATGTTAAGCAAATGTGAGACTAACATGCTTTAGGAATTCGCATAACCTGAAGATAACACACAACTTGAAGACAACATTATTATAGACCAATTTTTATGCCTAAAAATATGAAGGGTTGTGCACACTGCATAAAGAATATAATTCTGTACAAATCTAATCAAAAGGTTTTATTGTTAGGGAAAACACAATAACCTAAGTGTCAGATATGCGACGGAGCTCCGTCGCTTAAGCGACGCTTACTAACGTGCCATCGCTTAAGCATATGTTCATGACAACTATTTCACTATAATGGCATATGTTCATAGTGGAATGGTTGCACAAGGGTCTATTTGTTGATTTTGGAGCTCTATTTCTCATGGGAGCTCTTCTTCAAGTTATACTTCAATGTGAATTCAATCACAACTAAAGAACTTCGGTCTTGGATCAACTCTATCAACAACTCTTCTTAACTTATTCCATATTGCCTCAAGGATCTTAATGCATAGTTGTTAAAAGAGATATGGGGCAATCTCTCCAACACATACCATGTTGTATGGTTTGTGTCCTTATTCATGGACCTTGGTCCTTAGAAGCTTCATATAGGGTCTAATAGTTTTATTTTCCTCCAACGCCTATTGGAAAGGCCTTGCCACCCATTGCTTTCATCCAATGCATTTTTTTATTATCCAAGGAGTTGTTGATCATGTCATATAGCTTTATTTTATATTACTATGAAAATAAGAAATTATATATGTAGAAACATAAAAAGCATCATAAAATAATCATGAATATCTCTTCAAGGCCTTTGAGATGAGCTGAAAAACTGGAAAACAAAACTTCAAAAATTGATATCAAGGTGGAAATTTATGGGAAATTCATGTGTGCATTATATAATGCATGTGTGTTATTGAAATCCATTTTTTTCTAGGTAGGATAGTTTCCACTCACTCAACGTGCCGTCGCTTAAGCGACGCTTATGAGGCTATCCATCGCTTAAGCGACGCTTATGAGACTAGCCGTCGCTTAAGCGATGCTTATGGCCACATTTACAAAAAAAAAATTATCCTTGTGATTTTTGGTAAGTTTAAAAAAATAAATCCACGCACCGTCGGATTTTGGATCGAAATGTAGTAGTGGCATGACATTGGAGGATGCTCCGGAGTCTACCATGCAATTATGAACATTCCTATTGAAAATATCAAAGGTTAGTAAGAATGGAGGTGTGGTTGATTTAGAATTCTTACCTATAAGTGAGGCCTTATCAGCCATTGCTTTTCCTTTTTCAGTTGCTGTTGAATCATTATTGGAGCTGTTTGCAGCAACATTTTGTTTTGCATTAGGAATAATTGAACTCATGGCAGGATTTATAACATGGATATTAGGAATTGGATAGATTTGAAGGAGGTCGTACATACTGATGTTTGCACATGTCTTCTTTAAATCTTCAATTATATCATATTGTAAATCTAATTTTGGAGCATTTTGAGTAGGCTGGGTAATTTTGGTTGATTGAGTCTGCTTGCCGGATTGAGTTTGTTTATTAGGTTGTGAATTATTGTTATCATTATTTGTAGTAGAACTTGACGAAGCTCCAGGAGTGTTTGTGAATGCTCTACTACGAGTATTATAGGCATGTTTCCCTGTAGGCGGACTTTTACTCTCGTATTCTTTTACAAGACTGTCCCAGAAATGACCGTTAACTTGTTGAGGTTCCTCTGATTGTTCCTCATTTTCTGATTCCTCTTCTTCTTCATTTTCTGTTATTTCTTGATTAGAAGGAGTCTCAGATAAATATAAAACAACTCGGATTGTATTGAAAATCTCTTCAATCGCTGCTATGTCAGGTGGTGTATTTGTTTTATTTGTATTCGGGTTTTGTCTAAACTGATTTCTGAAATATCCCCTAGAAGGGGAAGCCTCAGAATTGGTTTTCTTTAACCCTACAACCTCATTGGTTAATGTTCAAATAGAATTTTGCAGCTGTTCTATGTCAAATGCTTTATCTTTTTCTGAATTGAGTTTTTCAGTCTTCCTATGGGGAAAAGTGTCAGATTTCCCACTCCTATCTGGTTCATAGGACATAGAATCCTTCTCGACTTTAATGGCTTCCTCAAAAGTTTCTACTAACGTTGTTTTCCCAGCTCTCTTAACGAACATCCCAGAATATTTTGGTAAAGATGACGTATAATTTTCAATAATTATATCCTCAAGTGGTTGAGAAGCAATTGGAATTTTATTTTTTAATGTTAGAAACTTTTGATTGAAATCTTTGATTCTTTCTTTAGGCTCCATTTTAATCCTAGATAACTCTAAGGCTAAAAGAGCAGGTGTTTTATCTTCCCTAAATTTATCTAAAAAGGCTTTATTAAATTCACCCCAGTTTGTGATTGATCCTTGTACTAACGAAAAATACCAAGTAGAAGCTCTTCCTTCGAAAGTCAAAGGAAACAAACGACACACTACATCTTCATGCCGAACGTTCAAGGTTTGAACAGCTAACATGAATTTGTCGACATGCACTTCTGCAGGTTCTTTGTCATCAGGATTAAACTTAGGGGGGAGTTTGTCTGAGTGTTTAGGCAAAGGATGTTGCACACCAGGGACAGCTACAACAACTATACTTATCCAAGGGAGTTGTGGATTAGGTGGAGTATTGCCTCCTCCCCCTACAGGTATGTTTCATGCCATTGGACTTCTTTCAGAACTTGAATAACTTCCTGAATTGGATGCTCTTGGACTATCAGGTGGTGATTTAGGAGGAGAAGGTGGTTGATCAAAACCTCCTTCTGCAGTAAGTCTTCTAGCAGTGTTTGTTTGAGTAGTTTGTCTCTGATGTCTTTCAGTCTGATGACAGGGAGTGCTATCAGCTACTTCCAAATTTTGAGTAACTATGGTCAATTGTGGATTATGTCGCTGTTGTCTAGGTAGACCATAATCTATCGGAGATATACCAAGTTGATTGGCATATGATCTTGTAAGAATATGTTGTGATTATTCTAAAGTTTGAGTGCTTTGTTCAGGGGTAAATGGAGATGTGAGAGGACCACGTTCGAGGATACTCCTAACAGTTTCTATAATCGGTGATCTGCTGACTTTTGGAGGATGCTGGCTGGGTGAAAATTTCTCATTTTTTCCTGCCATTAATCATTAACAGGCCCTCCTTCTAGCGCCATTTGTTGGCCTGATTTTTTGACCTAGGCCAACAAGGAGATTATGCCTACACAATCAGCTTAAAGCAGCGTCCGGTGTGTTTGGAGTAGCAAAATATCGCAGGTTATGGTCCTGCTACCAGCTGAACTTTTCTCTTAAGGAGAAACTAAAATTCAGCAAAAATCTATCCTAATGTTATTTCTGTCTAAATAGACCCTAAAAATTATTTTCAACTACCTAAGGTATCTTACAATTGCTTTCTTAAGGAAAGTATTTGATTTTTTTTTTTGAAGATTTTTATATTTAATTTTCTAAATATAAAAGACTATAAAACTTATTCTAAAAATTACACAAATTCTATTTAACAACTGTTAAATGTAAACTATACTAGGATAATAGCAACTGAACTACCTTAACTTATCCTATCTATCCTATCTCAGCTGAGAGCGATTTTAAATATTATATTAATTATTAATTAATATAAGATTAACATAAAGATAAAGGGTAGGATCTAAATAGAAATATTTAATCCATACACACTAAATCATTCTGCTACAAAATAACTTATCAGAAAAACTGAGCTAAACAATTATTTCAAATTTTCTGAAGTGTCTAATTAATTAATAACTAATAACCAACATTAGATATTTGAATAAGAGATAATGATCAGTATGAAATCACTGTAAAAATACAAATGATATCTAACTGACATAAATATATATCCTTATATCTTGAATTTACAGTAGAATCCCTGGTAAATTCAGTCACAACGACATATTAATTCAAATATAATATTGGGCTGACAAAGTGAAATACTGATTAATAATCACAAGCATAACCAAGTACACTGTATTAATATTAAAATAGAAGATCATATACTGAAATATAAAGAGTATCCAAAACAATACCAGTCACGATATCAACTTGGAGATTTCCAGTCACATCCCATATCCAAAGATAAAACTTCAGACAGGAACAAGACTAGCATCAAAATAATATTTCAAGTATTTTTACTTCAGTCACTCCCCCCTCTTCTCATAAAAATTACAAGCTTATATAATACTACCAATCTTTCAATTCAGTTTTTCTATAAATGCTATGTGCAAGATTATAGGAGTCCTATCGCTATCAAAGAGCATCAACTCTTTTCAACATACACCTATCACTAGAGGATAACAATAAAAACAACTTAGCCTGAAACATTTGCTGGTTTAAAGGAACTAGAAAATTCGTGGCTGTGTCGAAATGCCAATATTCAATACACATCCACGTCTTCCAACTGAAATCCAGAATATTAGACACGTCCTGAAACTGTGAAGAATAGTGATGACATACCCACCTGTGCTAGTTGATTTAGTTTATGCATAGATTCCTTGCTATCCTGTCTCCCATCTATACCTTCGCACCGCGGTAGTCTGAACAATCTCCTGAATGCTTTGCTAACACGACAGGGTAGACCCATCCACAGCCGCATAGGCGGGCTTCAACATGCGATGGGCGCTTCAAAACACTTAGGCGTATCGGAGTCGAAAAAGTTACGACCTAAGCTGTGGGTGGGAAAACTTTCAATCGGAAATCGGAAAGACATTGACATCGGCAGCCAAGTGCTTTGCAGAGCTACAACGACGGAAGAGAAAAGGCTAAAAACATGCGACATGCATCGGCGGGCGGAGTGCTTTTCATTTCGGGTAGCTAGCTGATTTGGGAGCCGCAACGGCAGAAGAGAAAAGGCTAAAAACATGCGACATGCATCGGCGGGTGGAGCGCTTTTCATTTTGGGTAGCTAGCTGATTTGGGAGCCGTAACGGCGGAAGAGAAAAGGATAAAAACATGCGACACACATCGACGGGTGGAGCGCTTTTCATTTCGGGTAGCTAGCTGATTTGGGAGCCGCAACGATGGAAGACGAACAGACAACAGCCTCCGAAAAAATGCTAAGTGCTTAAAGACTTTGAAATTTAGCAACGGTTAAAACTGTTTCTCCTCTGAAACAACATTTTGCAAAGGACGAATGGTCTGATCCATCTTCAACTCAGCAAAAACAAACTCTAAAATCTGCGACCCATGACAATTCCAAACACGAGCAATTTTTGAAAACCAGGATGAAAGGTAATCTTCAAAAAATCATCCAAAATTAAAGCATGACCCAAAAATCATGGATCAAAACGATTCAAAGCAACATTAAATCATGAGGGGGACCAAAATTTTTAAGAATTTTGAGGAAGACAGTTTCAACCGCAACATGTTTATTGACATGACACATAGTGTTAAAATAGTAAATCCTAATGTTCTAACGAATGATACAAATTATCATTTCAGTTATATGCATAAAATCTCATAAATATATTTTTTAAGACTTTGCAAAATCCCATCCATTAATATCCAAATTGAATTTGATAGGATACTAAGCTATAAAACTATAACATATTAAGATTTCCAAAGGATACTCATTTATTCACTAGCTATTTATATACAATTTTACAAAGTCATGGTAAGATATTTAAGTTACATACGGGGTGTGAACTCTTAGGTTTAATAAGAATTTTAATTTAATAATTCTCCTTTAGTTCTAGGACTTTAAGAACTTATAATATCTTGTCAATAACCATTTTAAAAGAAATTCAAACTGTGTTTTTATTGATCCTCAATTAGCATACCATCCCTTTAAGTTTCTTAACTCAACATATATAATCAGATAGATTAATAAATAAAATTGATTATATAAAAATTTATGAAACTTACAGCTGCTAATTATCAAGTTTATGAAAATGTTTTCATTAGCTTCTAATATGTTACTTAACTCTTCTACAAAAGAGAGTACTTTCAGAATCGAAGATTCTGAAGGCACTCTTTATAATTTTTAATAGGTAAATCATAAAAGAGAGCCGATCCCCCTTCATCCTAATTGAAAAATGAAGGGTTTGTTGCTAACTGCCAACAAGTCCATCATCCCAAACCTCCTCAGGATCTCTACTGCATACTTCCCTTATCCAAGGAAGATTCCATCTGTACTCTGCCACACCTCCATACCTAGAAACAAATGCATCATCCCCAAGTCCTTCATTTCAAACTCAGCATCAAGATTTCTCTTCGTATCAGCAATCAACCCATCTGTACCTGTCACAAATAGATCATCTACATATAGTAGAAGCATCACCGGGTTGCCATCCTCAACCTTATAGTAAAGGTTGGAATGTGCTTTACTATTAGTAAAGCCCAAACTGGATAGAAAGCTACCAATTTTGTCGTATTAGGTCATGGGTGCCTGCTTCAAACCGTACAGGGCTTTCTTCAATCTGCATACATGAGACTCTTTGTCATGTGTCTCAAAACCCAGTGGCTGTTCTACATACACTTCCTCTTCCACTATACCATTCAAGAAAGTAGTCTTGACATCCATCTGGTGTATCTTCCATTTCATCACTGTAGCCAGAGCAAGTACTGATCTGATGGAAGTGTATCTAGCTACAGGTGCAAAGGTTTCTTCATAGTATATTCCTTCTTTCTGAGAGAAACCCCGAGCTAAAAATCTTGCTTTATACTTTTCAATGCTACCATCTGCTGCATGCTTGATCTTGTAGATCCATTTGGAAGTTACAACTGACTCCCCTTCTGTTCTTGGGACAATATTCCAAACATCATTCTTCATGGTCGATTGATATTCTTCGATCATAGCATCCTTCCATTCTTTTCGTTCTGCCGCTTCTTCATAACTGGAAGGTTCTTTATCAATGAAATCACATAGTAAAGCTACATACCCGGAGCAGGATCTGGTCCTCTTTCTTTCTCTGTGATTCTCTTCTACAGCCCCATATCTTTCTGCACCTTGGATAAGTTCACGTACCCAAGCAGGTTTCCTCTTATGAGGATTCTTCTCTAGAGGTGGATCTACAGGTCTTTGTGGTTCTTCGAAATCTCGATCTTCTTCTTGAGCTTCTTCGTTCATGGTTGTATCATGAATTCTGGGTGCTTCTGCTTCTGCTTCTGCTTCTTCAGGTTCTTCAGTAGGTCTCTTTCTGTATTTGTTGTAATCTGTGTCTTCATCAAATGTCACATCCCTACTGATGTCAATATTCTTGTATCTTTGGAAATAGATTCTGTAAGCCTTCGAGCTTTCAGAGTATCCCACAAATATACCCTTCTTTCCTAAAGGATGTAATTTTGTTGTCTTCTCTTTTGGAATGTGTATGTACATAGGACAACTGAATATTCTGAGATGGCTGACTTCTAGTTTCTTACCGGAGAAGACTTCTTTAGGAGTCTTGTTCTCGAGTACTCTATGTGGAGTACGGTTATGTACATACACCACTGTTCTGGTAGCTTCAGCCCAAATATGCATAGGAAGATCTTGATCATGAAGCATGGCTCTTGCAGCTTCCATGATGGTTCTATTCTTCCTTTCCACAATCCCATTCTGTTGTGGATTGTAAGGAGTGGACAACTCCCTCTTAATCCCTGATTCTTTGCATAGCTCTTTGAATTCATTCGAAGTGAATTCTCCACCATTATCTGATCGAAAAGTCTTGATATTCTTTTCAGTGTGGTTCTCTATCAAGGCTTTGAATTCCTTGAATTTGCTGAATACTTCATCTTTGTTCTTCATGAAGTAAACCCATGTCTTTCTAGAAAAATCATCAATAAATGAAACACAGTATGCATACCCACATAGTGAGTTTGATGACATAAGACCGTATACATCGGAGTGGATGATTTCTAGTATGCCTTTGGCTTTGCTTTCGCTGTTGGGAAATGTCTTCTTTGTATTCTTTCCTTTCACACATCCTTTGTAGACCCCATCATGTTTTTCTTGAAATTATGGGAGACCTTCAACAGCTTTGCTCACAATAGGTAGTGCTCTATAATGCACATGTGAAAGCCTTCTATGCCAAATCTCATTTGGCTCTACTGTGTCATGGATCAAGGCTTGTTCTGGATGGCCCTTCAATTTGTACAAACCTTCTTCTTGTGCTCTAATCACCACCACATCATCGATAGTCTTTCCTTTTGGCCACATGATGACTTGACCATCTATGAATGCAAATCTCATTCCTTTTGCATCCAATGCTGATATGGAGAGAATTTTCTTCTTGAGTCCTAGCACAAACAATACTTCTTTCATTGTTAGAGACTTACCTAAGTCTAGTTTATATGAAGATTCCCCACTACCTTTTATTGGATATTGGTAGTCATCTCCTAGCTTCACCTTGTGAGGTGATTCATGTTCTGACAATCTCACAAAGGATTCCTTGAATCCAATCATATGTTTGGAAGCCCCACTGTCTATAAGCCAATCATCACTTCCATGAGTAATGTTACCTGTGAGAGAGGATATCAGAACATATTCATCCTCGCTTGAAGAATCTTCACTGTCATATCTGGTTCTTTTCTTGGAGGGTTCATCATCCTCTGCAGCATGAGCATGATGTATTCTTTTGTTCCCTTCTTCTTATGAGAGTGACCCTTATTCTTAGGACAATATTTTTCAAAGTGTCCTCTTTTGTCACATGTTTAACATATCAATTTTGATAGGTCCCTTCTAATGTTATCTCTATGATGAGGATCCTTACCTTTGGAGTAATGAGATCTTCTTCTGCTTTTCTTGGAGTGGACTGTGAGAGCTTGGTCTTCACTTCCCATATTTTCTTCTCGAGCTGCTATCCGTGCTTCTTCTTGAGAAAATTCTTCCCATAGTCTGCTGAATTTGACTAACTTATTCCTAGCACAGATTCCTTGGATGAAAGAATCCCATGACCTAGGAAGACCATTTAGTGTTGTCATCACAATCTCTGCATTCTCCACTTCTTCATTTATAGCTTCTAATTGTTCCTTGATCTGAGAAACCCTTGTGAAGTAAGACTGGATGGTCTCTGCATTCTGAATCTTCACATTCTTTAGTTGATTCCTCAGAGTCATCTTCCGGTTTATGTTCTTCCCTTCAAACAATTTGGTTAGGGCATCTAACATAGCTTTAGGTGTCTTGAGAGAGGACACTTGTGGGATAAGGTGATCCTTGATAGAATTAGCAATGATCCTCTTTGCCATAACCATATTTTTATTATGTAAGGATTTTTCCTCATCTCCCTCTAGAATTGGAACCTGCTCATGGATGTAGGAGTCTAATTCATTCTCTTCCAGGACCAGGGAGATCCTATAATTCTAGGCTCGGAAGTTATCAACTCCCTCAAGCTTTTCATCAAGCTTGGTATGATGAGACATCTTAAACTGAGAACCTCAAATGGAAATAGAAAATATTTAGATCTTACCAGGTCAAGATGTCAAATTTTGGATTTGGAGCTGAAATCCCGCAGTACTGGAACAGGAGCAAATTAGGGTTTTGCTTTTCCGGAGATCTGTCCACCCAAATGCCTTGAAATTTGTCCCTAACTTTGATTTTGGGGAGGAGATCAATCCAGGCCTGGGCTCAATGAAAAATTCCTCTTCTATGCAAAGCCCTAATTTTCGGCAGTAGTGTTGGGTCCAAAACTGAAAAACCTCAGAATTGGATTCTGCTTCGACAGAAGGATGCGCCCTAAGGAGGAGAGTTATTCCACCTTACTTTTGCTGAAAATCTGTGGAGGAAGATCCACAAACTAGGAAGGCCTAGTTCCCGCAGCTGCACAGTTTCTTCTTCTCAGGTTAGCTATGATTCCATGTTAGTTTTTCAACATTAAGCTACATTATTAGGATCTTTAACTGAGAGAATAACAAGTACAACAATCAAACACAAGAGACAATGAACACAGTGTTTTTCCTCGGGGAAACCATAAAGGAGAAAACCCCGCAACTTCCTCAGAGATAGAATCAACACCAAAATAGTAAAAGCCCCAAAACAGTAAGTGATCTCCCAACAGTAGTAATCTTCTTCTTATCTAGCCCGAGTGTCTTCTCCTTCCTCAACTATGCACTACACTTGAGTGTGGATGAGTTGTGTGATAAATAGAGACTCAAGTTCTCTATTTATACTAATCCCGACATGATTAAAACTCTACTAGGGACGACCTCTACTAGGAGAGTCTAATAATCCTAGTGCTCCGGAACTGCAGGGACTTTAACCCTTAGACAATCAGAGAGTTACTCACTATGACTTGACATGACTTGTTTACATTATTGATCCTCCCGATCGAAACATCGGGGCATGACAATATGACTCAATTACATTATATATACGTCCTAGAATAAACATCGGTTTACAATACATAAGATACATAGATGAATACATTCCGAAGTTACAAATACATCAACATGCTCATGAATCTTTCAGCAGCACTGCCACCCCCGAGCTGGGCATGATTTCCCCAAGGAATAAGGAAACACTAGCATACTCACACATAGCCAAGGATACACAAGAACTCAACCAAGTCAACACAGTTGGTTTTATCAGGCTGTAAGAAAACAAGCCAATATACTACTGGGTTTATCAGGTTAATGAGCCAAGCCACCTAACAGTTGGGTTTATCAGACTGCACACAGTCAAGCCAACACTTACATAAAGGACCAGCCAAGCCAACATATGGGTTTATCAGGATACACAACCAAGCCATCTCACTACTGGTTTTATTAGGCTACTTAGCCAAGCCAACTTTCATAGTTGGGTTTATCAGACTATCCAGTCAAGGATCACACAAGGCCAAACACAACAAGACACAACCAAGCCAACAGATGGGTTTATCAGGCTATTATCCAAGCCATCCTTCAAGTTTGTTTTTTCAAGCTTCTAAGGCAATGGACAGGAAGATTTGCTAAGATAGTGAGCTCAGTCACAGAGCTAAGGACACCTTCACAATACCTATATGGCTTGGCAACCACATTTCCTACACACCCAACATAAGGAAGTGTCCCCTTCTCTACTCCACAATCCCTCAGGCCACACCTTCCCTTCTAGTGCTCTTCAGGATGTGCATAGCAGATTCACCAGCCACTCTTATCTTATTGTGAGGTTCCACACTAGGTTTATCAAGCACATCCTACGTCTCTCCCACTCCTAAGTCTTGTATATAGTTCAGACCAGAACCAGGGTGCACAACACAGCAACCACAGGGAGACACAACAACACAGTATTCACTCTGATACACAAGTGACGGGGTCCCATAACACTATGCAGTTTAGGATAACACTGCAACACAACAACTAGGGTCTCAGCAAAGGAAAAATACTTGCAGAAAATGCGTAGCAACACATGCTATCTCTCTTTACGTCTGTTTGGTTGGGAAGAATGACCAATGCATGTGTGAATGATCGTGAATGAACAACATCCCCGTGAATGAAGGATGGATCCTCCCAAATGTCTCACAACTCTCCCCAAAGCGTGAGGGAATGGGCATACGGTTTTGGGTCTTTTCTTGCCCATGGGGTCAAAACACGTTCTTCCAGAATGGGTGCTTTTCCCAATTCGAATTTTTCCCATACTCTTCCCCTCCCATGCACTAACTACCTCAACCAAATTCTACCAGAAGTAAATGGTTTGGGAAAAGACAAGAAAAGGGGTAGTTGACAGTTTTGATGGGTTTTACCCAAAGGATCAAGGTTAAACATTCCCCCTCCTCCCTATCCTTGGAAAATCATGCCCCCATCTCATTATTTGTTGCATTGACATAGATGGTTGTGGGATCTCATTAAATTGCATATTTACATGATGTTTACAAACATGCTTAACTTAGCATATGAACCATAGGCATCAACCATGATCACCTATACACCAAACATTAATCAATGACAGGGCCTTGGCCTTGAGCTCCTTACCATGATTCCATATAATATTTACATCATATACATTTAATGCAAAAAGGGTCAAAACCGAGGTGTTACAGTTTTCAGCTTCCTTTTCCGCCTCCCACCTTCCACCTTCTGCAGGCGGATCCCAGGGTGTGGAAACACAATGAATATTCCCTTTTCAATTTTTCCTCTTCTAGGTTCCACCTTCCACCTTCCGCAAGCAGATTCCAAGGGGAAAAAACTCAACAATTCTTACCTTAATTGCATTTTTGGCCCTGTAATAGGCTTCTAGCCTCTATGAAATTGGGCAAAATCATCACCAAGATATAAGGAATGTACAAAAGTAAAATGCATAAAACATACAAGGCATAATAAGCAAATACATGGACATTCATACACAAGTAACCTCTACTTGATCATCAACAAGCATTTAACATGAACATAACAATTCATAGATAATTCATGGCGTAAACAAGTATAACAAAATTACTTATCTTGATGATTAAGTTGTCCCACAACTAGTTATGTCGCTGCAACGTTCCACCGAACCATAGATCGGTATTTTCATTAATCTCTCAACACACTGCCACCACCAAGTCGGGCATGATTCCCATAAGGAACTAGGGAACAACAGACTTACACACAACCAGACCAAAGCACACACATAGTCAAGCCAACCTTTAGTTGGGTTTATCAGACTATCCAGCTAAGCCAACACCAGTTGGGTTTATCAGGCTGCAGGCTTACAATCCAACACTACTGGGTTTATCAAACTATTCATAGTCAATCCAACAATTAGTTTAAGGACCAACTAAGCCAACATATGGGTTTATTAGGAAACCAACCAAGCCATCATTCAAGTTGGGTTTATCAGGCTGTCCAGCCAAGGATTTCTCACAAGGCCAAACAAAAAAATACGCAACCAAGCCAACAGATGGGTTTATCAGGCTACTAGCCAAGACATCCTTCAAGTTGGGTTTATCAGGCTTCTAAGGTAGTGGAAAGGTAGAATGGCTAAGGTAGTGGCTCATTCAAGAGCTAAGGACACCTCCATAAGATCTATATGTCATGGAAAGCATGACACCCACACACCCAACAAAAGGAAGCATCCCCTTCTCTGCTACATAGTCCCTCAGGCTATGCCTTCCCTTCCTGTGCCTCTTCAGTATGTGCACAACCGATTCACCAACTACTCTTATATTTTCATGAGGTTCCTTCTTCACTAGGTTTATCAAGCCCTTCCTTGTATCTTCCACTCCTAAGTATTTTGTATCGTTTAGACCCAAACCAGGGTGCACTACACAATAAGCCATAGGGAAAACACAACCACATAGGCTTCACTCTATGACAGAGGAACTCACTGTGGAAACACCTTCCATGACTTAGGAGAGTGAAATCGAATCGTTTGAACCATGAAACCCTGCTCCCTTGCTTGACAAAGGAAAATACTTACAGATAACTGGTTTTGCTGTCCCAGGTAGTGAGTCAACACAACTTCGAGGTCAGGGATGGACAATCATAGACAAAAACCATGGCTTTTCATCACAGGTGAATGCACAACGCGTAAGAGCAGTATGGAGAGCTCGAATGGTAGAATCCCTTGAACAATAATGGAATCAAATGGAACGTTCGAATGAATTAGAAGGAGTGATAAAAACACAAACATGACCTCCTCTGACGGACTGGGAACACATCACATGCTTGCTTCCTGCAGAAGCAAAAGCACGACTTCCCCATGCTGCAGGCCTGCACAGACTGCAGTCTACCATGCCCTGCATTGCCCCAGGCATTAACTGCTTGATCTGATTTCTAGAAGGAATTAATGATTGAGGACAGGGGATAAAAATGTAGTTGAGGTACATGGGCTTCCCCATTGACACCTGGTCACACCCTATTGGCTCAGGGGGTTTTACTAACTCCCCACCCTATCCCTTGTGGAATCATGCCCCCATATCTTTAATGTTTGTAGTCCCATAACTAGATGTGGTATTTTATTAATTTTCATAGTTACATGATATATCAAAATATATACACTGTGCTTGACTTAGCACTATCACAATAGGTATTAACCTTGATCACCTATACAAAACACTAGATCAATGACAAGGCCTTGGCCTTGAGCTCCATGCCATGATATCAATACAATACATACATCATGTGTAGTCTTAATACCATAGGGTTGAAATGGGGGTATTGCAATCCCCTCCCCCTTCAACAACACTGTGTTTAGTACTTAACAAAATTGAACAAAAATGCTACATTGGAACCACCTAAGTGCTCTGCAAAATTTAACAAAAATGGATGTGCCAATCACATGGCATCCTCTAGCTCCCAAGTAGCCTCCTCAGGACCGTAGTGCTTCCATTGCACCTTTACCTATCCTATGGATTTATTCTAGAGCATGGTGACCTTCCTGTCGAGGATGAGTAATGGCTTGGTTTGGAACTCCCCTCGGGTTCCACCTGGATCACATCCAAATCAATCACATGGTTAGGGTCATGTACATATTTCTTAAGCAAAGAAACATGAAAAACATTATGAGCTCTAGTGCTAGCAGGAAATGCAATTCTATATGCAGCTGGCCCTATTCTTTCAAGCACTTGAAATGACCTACAATATCTAAGTGACAACTTGCCCTCACTTTGAGGTAAACATGATCCCCAACACTGAACTCTCTATCCACCCTATGCTTATTAACATAGCTCTTCTGTCTATCCTAGGTTGTTTTCATATTCTGCCTGATCTTTGCAACCTCTTGATCCATCTCCTTGAGCAATTATGGACCAAGCACAATCATGTTCACTGGATTATCCCATGTCATAGGTTTCCTACACCTTCTCTCATACAAAGCTTCATAAGAACTCATCCCCAAGGATGCTTGCTATCCATTATTATAAGCAAACTCTACCATGTGTAGATAATCCTCCCACTTGGATGGTTTGTACATCACATACATGTGAAGCATGTATTCAAGTACTTGATTCACTCTCTCTATTTGACCATCAGTCTAAGGATGGTAGGCAGTGCTGGAGTTCAACTTTGTACCCAAATCTGCAAACAAAACCTTCCAAAAATTGGAAGTGAACTTAGGATCCTTGTCAGAGACTATTGCCTTAGGCAATCCATGCAATCTGAAAATCTCCTTCATGAATATTTTTGCAATATCATCAGTCTTATGCGTGGAATTGACTAGTATAAAATGTGTCACCTTTATCAACTTGTCCACCACAACCATGATAGAATCATGTTGTGTCCAAGTCATTGGAAAACCTGTAATGAAGTCCATGGAAATAACTTCCCATCTCCATTCTGAAACTGGAAAGGGCTGCAACAAACCTGCTGGGTGTTGATGCTCAACCTTCACCTCACTACAACAAAAACTGGATTTAGCGTCAGATTTAGCGCCATATTTTAGTGTAATTTTTTCCCAATTTTGGTGAACAATCCGGCACTAAACCTGGCGCTACTGTACAATTTCATAAAACGTCGTCCATTGCATCTTTTTTCCCATCCTTTTTAACATCCATTTTTGTCTCCATTTTTGGGCCCAATTTTTTGCATCTTTTGTTACGCCCTTATTTGCATATTTTTTTGCGTCCTTTGTTACATCCTTGTTTGCACCTAGTTTGACGCTTAGTTTTGCATCCAATGTTGCATCTTATTTTGCTCCTAGTTTTTCATCGAGGCTTGCACCATGTTTTGCATCAAATTATGTGTCCAATTTTGCATCTAGCGTTGCATCTAGCTTTGCATCCAATTTTGGGCCCAATATTGCGTCTTGTTTTGCATCTAGTTTTGCATCTAATTTTACTTATAATGTTGCATCCCCTTTTGCATCTAATTTGCATCTTGTTTTACATCTTTTTTTGTATCCATGTTTGTGCCTGATGTTTCATCTCGTTTTACGTCGTATTTTGCATCTAGGTTTGCACCTAGTGTTGCATCCTGGTTGATGTCTTTTTTTGCATCTATGTTAAAGTCCAATGTTGCACCCAGTGTTGTGCCTAGTATTGTGACTGGTTTTGCAACCATGTTTGTATTTAATATTGAATCCAATTTTGTGTCCAATGTTGCATCCCATCTTGCATTCAATATTACGTCTAGTTTTACATCCAATGTTTCGTCCCATCTTGCATCCAATATTGTGTCTCATTTTAAGTTTTTGTTTGCGCCAAGTGTTGTCTCCAGTTTTGCACCTAGTGTTACGCTTGGTTTTATGTCCATCGATACACCATATTTTGTGCCCAATTTAATGTCCAATTTTACGTCTAGTTAGGAGTCCACTTTTGCATCTACTGATGCGTCTAGTTTTGGGCCTAGTATTGCATCTAGTTTTGAGTCATTAATTGTGTCTAGTGTTGAGTCTCTTTTTTCATCCAATTTTGCGATTAGTGTAACATCCATTTTTGTGTCCACATTTGAGTCTAACATAAGGTTCGCTTTTGCATTTACTTTTACATCCTCTTTTGCATTTAGTGTTGCGTCTAATATTGCATCAATCTTGCACTACTACATTTTTTACCTTTATAAATACATTGCAATATCATTAGGGCATGGAGGAATCAAACCACCGACCTCCTTCTTATAAGGCAGGCGCTCTACCATTGAGTTAGAACCCTTTAAGAATCGGGAAGATGAGCAATATTAACACAATAAATTTCATCATTGTCCCTGAAATATTGTTTCACCTTTATTGTTTTGTGTATAATTTGTTGCGTGTTTTTCCTATCATGCCTATTGACATACATTTAAATATTGTTATGTTTTCTCATCCAGAACCAACACATTTGAAATAGTAGGATTCTAAACACTTGCATATGGAAACTATTAGTTTCCATTCTGATAGATTGCACATCCACCTTGGTTTTCCTACAACAATGCCTATAGATGTAATACTATGTTACCAAAAATGAGAAATGATAAATGTAAAAAGAAAAGGGAATGGTACATGAAATGGGTTTTGGAGGTTTCACATAGAAGAAACAAGGAGAGAGAGAAAACAACACTAATGGTGAAGAAGAGCACGAAGATCACAGAGCCTGGATACAGTAAAAATGTAGTCTAGGTTGTCAACGGGTCTTGATTTGTGGGTCAAGTAGGTTTACTTACTTGGTAAAACTTGTTGTAAACAAGAGCTTGGTTAGTTTGAACTTTGTATGCAAAGAGGTATTTAAGACAACCAAAAAATCCTAGCAAGTCCTCTTCAGTAAGACCTAAATATTTGATAATTAGGGTTAGCTTCCAACCAAAACAAATTTTTTTTTATAGAATTCCCACTGCTTTACACAAAGAAATCTAGAAACTGAGGACCACTTCACAAAGTACAATGGATGATCAATGATCGACATAGTAGAACTGAGACCTAAATCATGTATACAAAAAATACAAATGAATTAAAATGGAACTGGGAAGAGGCTAACCAAATGCCAAGATAACATAGAAAAAATGAAAATTTATCATGAAATTACACAAAAAAATTTGGTCATCCATACCTTCAATTGCAATTTGTGTTGTGGGTATGGAATAGAGACAAAAATGAAGTGAAATTCAATTTCCTAAAGAATTGAATTTCTGGCGCTTGAAAAGGTGAAGAAGATGACAAACTGGTTAAAAGGGATTGAACCCCACACTTTCACAGCCACAACAATAATATCCATCACTCTTAGGAAACTCTTTTATTCCAAGTTCTCGTGGCCGATAGAGAGGGTTCACCCAAAGGGACCATATCATATGCAAACAATAGTAGTGCAGTTAGGACATGGTGTAAAAAGAAACCATTACCAGCATGGGTGTTCTTCTAGAGGTGTATCTCTTTTTTCTAGTCTATCGGTTTAAATCCAAACTGCATCAATGTAAATCTGAAATAATTTCAGGGATAGGGGGCAGCCCTAGTTAACCCAATTAGTGCTCCCGATGAAGTGAGAAAACATCCAAGATGTGGGAAGTTGTCATATAACTGTCATAGAGCCTCATAATAGCAACACTGATGTTTTATTCAACAATGATATTGTGAAGTTCTCATGATTCATTTCCTAGTTTAAGTTTCTTTAAAGTCTTCATGCTTTGTCTGATTATCCATTTCACCTATTTGAAGGTATGCAATGTATTGACAATTGAGGATTTCTTTATTGCTCTTGTATATGCGGCATTTATTTTGCCAATCTATTAATGTCTAGTGTTCCTGAATCGCAAATTATGAAACTAATTTTCATATTGCTGCATTGCAGGCTTTATTCTACTCTGCTCTTCGTTGTGCACAAGAAATAATGATTGTTGATGATGGATCAAAGAACTTACCGAGGGCTGTAAATAGTAGGCTAAGTGCACTGGCTTTTCATATCAGAGAGTACTATTATTGGATTGATACGATAAAGCTCAATGAAATTTATAGATACAAGACAAAAGAATATACCCCTGATGCTGTCAACAAGTTCAATATTTATCCAGAGCAAATTTCATCATGGCTTGTTAATTGGATGCTTGATCAAGGAGGATTCCTAATTGGGAACCTTCAGCTTGCTCACATGGATTTCAGGTTTTTATCCTTGGGGAATCTTTGGGCTATAGTAACATCTCTAACTACTTCAGGACAGGCTGAGACTATATTGAACCTAATTGAGAGAAAATGGGATGATCTTGTGGGAAGCATGACTATGAAAATATGCTTTCCTGCATTGGAATATGAAGAGTGGTGAATTATCACTAGCAGTGATCCAAAGAATACATACTTCTCTCTCCTTTTGCTTATATTGATTGTTAATATGCATGGTTTTGTACATCGAGATTTAGAAGGGAAGCATACAGAAATTTAATGTTCAGGGTTGTGTTTGCATTTCGTGTTCACTTTTAATATTGAAATCATATATGAGTGCTGAAGGACAGGATGGGATTTTGCAGTTGCATTCTGTGTGTTGTATGTTGGCATGTACCTACTGTAAGATACTGAAAAAGTATTATGTTCACCTATCTCAATGTTTCCATCTTCTTCATTTTTCCTTAGTATTGTGTAGCATATCTTCTTTAGCTATATGAAAATTTGATAGTCTTCTTGGTAATTCTCTCTATATAATATTGTGTATTTGAAAGCTGAAGAATAATCTATGTTTGATTGGAAGCTATGGTATGGAACTCCATGCTTTGATTGTAAATGATTTATATTATCATCTTCAAGGGGGGTTAGAAGGTCGAAAAATTCCTCCACTTTCCTTTCAGAGAGTTTCAGAGCACCTCATAAAGTTGGAGATAGATTCAATTTTGCAGACTGTTAAACATTTCTGTTTAAAAGAGCTTCATCCATTATGTGAAGATAAGTATATTTATGATACCAAAGCCCTTAAAAAAGAATTGGGTATAGATTGGTGGCCTCACTCAGATGACAAATGACTCACAGCTGTAGCAGAAAAGACACTAGAAATCTTGAGCCGTGCAAATAGGGCCTCTTGTCTTGCATATTTTCAGTTGAATGCATTAAAAGAATGGATGATTGTGTTAGCTTTGTCAATGTTTGACAAAAAAGTTGTAAGTTCATTCATGCTTGAGAGCTATCATACTTATCCAAAACAATGTATGTGCTTGTTATGTTTCTAGACCATAAGAATACCTACTTTCCTTGTTTCTATTTTATAGCCTTTCTAGATCAGTTTGTTTTGGTGATTATATTTTTGTTTGCAGTACCTCATATCATTTCTTGTTGAATAGGGGATAGAGTTAGGTTCAATAACCATAAATGCATCCTTCTCAGAAGAATCTATAGGGTTGTGTGTTGAAGATATTTGTAATTATCTATTGACGTCAATGTAGTTGTTAGGTCCTCTTGGTGATCCAACAAATTACATGCTAAATGTTCTCATAACACAGGCCCAACTTTTGATTATTTTTGTGAGGTGGATGTGCAGCCGTATAATGTCAACAACAAAGAGAATGCATGCTTGGCCACTCTATGCAAACGTGATCAGAACAGTGATCACAAGCCTAAAATTATTGATGGATATAAAACCATTTATTCCAGACAGACTTGAAACAATGCTTAGATGTCTCCTGGCAGTGCTTCTGAAATCATTAGACTTTATTCATTCTAAAAATAAAGAGTACCAGGAAAGCAGAGAATCAAAGACAGATATGCAGAATGTGGCAGATGTCTTTTCTGATGTTTCTTTTGTGAGTTTGGGATTTCTACCTGTTCTTTGTAGTTGTGTTGAAAACAACAATGTTGCAAACCTATCTTTAGCTGGAATTGATACACTCTTAAAAGGTTTCCTAGAACCTAATACTTGGTTGCCTATTTTGCAAAAGCATTTTCCTATGCAGTGTGTAATTGGTCGGATTTGACATGATAGTTGGAGAGATTCAGGTGCTGTAATCCTGAATTTCTGTTTATCTTTAGCACATGTGAGAGGAGGTGCTGAGATGTTGCAGTCTGCTGGTTTTTTTTCATACTTGTCAACATTTAGTCACTTCCTACGAGATGAAATTTCATTAGGATAGGGAAACAGAGAGGGTCTATTCTCTGTGTGGCATAACGGTAGACTGTGTGATGGGTTATGGGGTTTAGGGCTAGCTGTTGTAACAACAATGGTGAACTCTATTGGAGAAAATGATGCTGGTGCTTTAGTTCTAGACAATGCATTGACCTACTTTTATTCTGAAAAATATTATATCTTGTGTGGATTGTATTCCCCCTACCTTCCAGCCAATGCACTTGGTAGGAAGAGAACTAAACATCAAAGGCCCCAAACTTCTCTTGTTGCATTACAAGAAACAGAACATGCCATTACTCTTATGTGCCATCTTGCAAGGAACTGAGTGACATGGCTAAATGTTATGCAAGGTGTAGATTTAGAACTTCGGGAAACTTGTATACATCTACTAGCCTTTATTGCTAGAGAAGGTCTCATATGTACTCAAGATAATGCTAGGGAAAGTATGCTTTTGCGATGCCCTTCCCTTCAAAAGGAAGAGATAGTTGCGCATGAAAAGCCTTCAATAATAAACAACAAAAATGGATGGTTTGTTGTTTCAGCAAGGGGATCAATGGCTAGAAGAAGACGATGGCCAGCATTGCAACAACCTGCACTTGATCGTAGCACGAATATTGTGCCATTATATTTTGTTAAAGGTGAAGTTGAATCAGAAAATATTACTACTTCCTTTACAGAATACTCAGATTTGGTTGCCTTACAAGTGTACAGAATAACTTGTCATTGAGATATGCGGCCATTTTGTTGTGTTATCCACTTATCTTGTTATATGCCAAAGAGTTGATAAGTCTAGGTGATTTTTCCAAGCCAAGCATGTCAGGTCAATTGCAATTCTTAGTAATTTTTGCAGGAGAGAGAGTTAACGAGTCTAGGTGGTTTGTCCGAGGCAGGGAAATGAGGCTAACTGTAATTCCTGGTGGTTTTTGCAGGAAAGCTAATGCATAGCACAAAAACATACTTATTTTATAAAAGACTGAACCATGTAATGGAAAACTGGCATTTGGAATTAAAGCAGGAAAAGAGGAATAGGCAAGGGAAATTGGAAATTTTTTAAAGGCCATCCTAGGGTCTAAATGCTAAACTACATTCTGTAGAAATCAAATGCTCAAGTTGCTTGATTATGTTTACTTACAGAAAGAAGAACAGAGTTGGTTAAAATCCAAGCTAACCAAGTTGGACTTGTACAGAATCCAGATGCACACACATTTTATAGTGTTTCTATAAAAAAGAGAAACATTGTCTAGTCTGCAGACCGTGATACAACATAGAAATTCATAAAGAGAAACAACATACAGGTTTGGATTGAAAGTATAATTTGTAGACAGTATTCACTTGGGCACAATGCTGTCTTGACTAACAAAAAAGGAAATGTGAGAGTTAGTTGACATATCATGTGTAAGAGTGCAGGAAACCTCATTTCATCTTTTCATCTCTTGCTTCTCTTTCTTCTTGAACAGTTTGAGATGGTAACGACCATTTTGGATGTCAAAAAAGTGGCATTCAAATCTAGGTAAACTACAAATATATGAGTCATGACCTGCAAATGAAAATTGAAGTACCCCGATTTCAATTGCAATTCCTAGTAATTTTTGCAAGAGAGAGAGTTAATGAGTCTAGGTGGTTTGTCTGAGGTAGGGAAATGAGGCCAACTATAATTCCTGGTGGTTTTTGCAGGAAAGCTAATGCATAGCACAAAAAAATACTTATTTTATAAAATACTGAACCATGTAATGAAAAACTAGCATTTGGAATTAAAGTAGGAAAAGAGGAATAAGCAAGGGAAATTGGAAAAGTTTTAAAGGTCATCCTAGGGTCTAAATGCTAAACTAAATTATATAGAAATCAAATTCTCAAGTTGCTTGATTATGTTTACTTACAGAAAGAAGAACAGAGTTGGTTAAAATCCAAGCTAACCAAGTTGGACTTGTACAGAATCTAGATGCACACACATTTTATAGTGTTTCTATAAAAAAGAGAAACATTGTCCAGTCTGCAGACCATGATACAACATAGAAATTCATAAAGAGAAACAACATACAAGTTTGGATTAAAAGTATAATTTGTAGACAATGTTCACTTGGGCACAATGCTGTCTTGACTAACAAAAAAGGAAATGTGAGAGTTAGTTGACATATCATGTGTAAGAGTGCAGGAAACCTCATTTCATCTTTTCATCTCTTGCTTCTCTTTCTTCTTGAATAGTTTGAGATGGTTACGACCATTTTGGATGTCAACAAAGTGGAATTCAAAGCTAGGTAAACTACAAAGATATGAGTCATGACCTACAAATGAAAATTGAAGTACCCTAATTCAACAAAAGAAATCCCAATGGAAACTATTTTGGAACTTTTTATCCAAGACCAGTGGTATGGACCGTATGGCAGATTTAGTTGGCTCAAAATAGGACTCCCTTCCAATATATGACAACACCCAGGAGTCCCATCTCTTTGAGATGTCCTAAAGGATAAAATCAAAATAAAAGAGACCAGTGTAAAATTTAAATTGCTTACGGAAACTCTCAGTCAAAGAGAATGACATATAAACTTTAATTGTTGCTACATATTAAGAAGTACATATTTTGTTCCATGTTTGGTGTTATATAGGGTCGTATCATGTGCAAGGAGGGATTGTTGGTTGACCAAGCCAAGATATCAGTCATCATGAATAGACATACACCCAGGAATGTGTCTACATTAGGACACACATTTGGAAACCAATGTTGTCTTGTTATTGTCTGTCTGTGAACCACAATAGGCCTCTCATCCCCCACTGGTCATTCTCACAGGGGAGAGGCTACAGTTAAAAGGGATTAATCAATGGGAAACCTCCACAGGGAGAGTCATGCATACCCTCTCAATCCATACGGGTCCTTACATCATGACTTTGAAGAGGATTTGAGAGTGAATCCAGCTGTGGCAGAGGTTGGAATGATTCTATCTAAATCTAAATCACCTGACACAGTGCTACAGTGAGTCAAGTATCCCATACAGGACACATAAAACCCCAAAATGGGTCACAATATATATATGTATGCCCCATTATTTCACCGTTGGGCACATTTTTTCCATCCTGCAAGGCTAACTTGTAGGGACATGTCCTTCCCATGAGTCTCGTATGGGACACGTATCTTGTGCAGAACACCTATCCCATACGAGTTTGACTAATTGAAGGGAAAATCGGCACATCAGGAAGTTCGATTCACAATAAGTAATAAGGAGGGAAATATCAGGTATGTTAGTTCTAAAGGAGTTTTATGGCTTTATTATTTGCACTATCAAGAAAAATATGGGAAATAATGCAATATATTTCCCTATACAAGGTTTGAATTCTAGGTGTACATAGTACATACTACAAACTGCTATTGCAAGAGCATATGACACTACCTCTGTGTAGGGTGAATCCAAACTAGTCTTCATTCAATCCACAAGGGGTTGGTGCCCTATAGGAAAAATAATATTGTCCTTGACTAAGAAACCTAAATGCATTATTTATCATTTCAATCAACTTCACATAACGCACATCCAAAGGAGGTTTAACTCAAGAGAGAATAATATAGCTAAGAAGTTTATAGAATAAGAGAAAATTTATTTCTGTGCTAAGCAGATTTAAAAAGGAGGCAGGCTCTTCCTCCCAATCATGACATCTCCAAGCCTCAGAAGGAAGACACTGCACATCATGCCGTTGCATCTGGAACTTTAGTCCATTGGAAGAAATAACATCATTGCAATAACAAAGATATAAAGGAAAAGATACAGGGACAGAGCTTTAGATGGAACCTAGGTACATCTACCATGGATTCCATTCATATATGCAATCCAAGTGTCAGCATGCTTGAGCACCCTTCAAAGTCAAATCATCAATGTGTAAGGAGAGGAAAATATCACTACAAAAGCTACATCAACCTCTAAGTCGACCCCATATGTCATCTATAAGTGTCAGCATGCTTGAGCCTCTTTAAAAGTCAAATCATCAATGCAGAAGGGGAGGAAAATATCACTACATATCTACAACAACCTCTACTTCTACCCCATTTATCATGTATAAAAAAACTATGTTCTCTCATAGTTTGATCATCTTTTGCATACTTGGAAGTCTCGACCAGAAAAATGACATGGTCTTTCCATAAAACGAGACAAGCTTATAACCTAGGGCTCTTTTCCCATTGGGTTTTGAACTTGGGTCATTAGTATGCAATGTTATTGGAGCTAGCAAAACCAGTTGATATGACCGGTTTACAGGGTTGGCCGGTCCGGTTAGTAAATTTTTTTCCTCAGATCGGATTTTTTTCCAAACCGGGTACGGAACCAGTCAAAACCAGCCGAACTGGTCAAAACCAGCCAAAACCAGCCGAACCAGTCAAAACCGGTCAGTCCATACTTTGGCGTACAACCACGAACTGGGGACTCACAGAATTCAATTTTTGAAAAAAAACACAAAATAAAACCTAACTTATGCTTCTAACCTAACCCTAACCTATGCTTCTAACCTATGAGCGTATGAACATGGAAGATATTAATTATAACAGGGGAGTGGTTTTTGAAGCCAACTGCCTCATTGTTTCTTTCTATATTAGAGTTCCACATGGAACTTTGAATACTGGAGATACAATGCCCATTTATGGAAAAACTAGGGTTTGCATTAATGGTGGATGGTTGAACTTTTAAGTCATCATTGACTCATGTGGCAATGTTCCTAGATCTTGGACCGTAAATTCAAAGAGTGATGATGCAAGTGATTGGTGTTCACTGTGGATGGTGTTCCTTGGCCAAGAAGGTTTTGGAGGTTTGAAAGAGTGCATAAAATTATTTGTTGTAAGCACTAAAATTTAATTCATCCAAAGAAAACATCTGTAAGTATTATGTTATCTATACTTTCTTATAGTGTTCCATTTTTTAATAGAAAAGCTACATTGCGCACACCATTATATGTGTATTCATCATCACTGGAGATAACCTTAACTATATTGCACTTATCCTCTTCCAACTGAATAACATAGTTGTATATGTTTTCAGAGGATTGAGAACAAGAGGTCTCTCCCAAATTTGCATTATTTGCTACTTCATCCTTCCCACCACATTTGCTAATTATGCAGTCATATACTCTAGATTCTAAACCAAACTCTGACTTGTATGAGAAGAGTCTTTTCTACAAACATCATGTTTTGCACATAGACACCCTAAATTTCATGTGAAGTATAGTATCTACCATTATCATGAGATATCCCCTCTTGCATTATGATATTACCATTGATCCAAAATATATTATTTTTTCCATGCAAGCAGTGAAGAGAAATCTCTTCAAAGCATTCATCTTTAGATTCATCAATTCTAGACACTTATCTAGCTAATTCTTTTGTACCCTCAAATTGAAGCACCAAAATGGCATGGAAATTAGTACCAATACCACAATCAATATTACCAAAAGTACTAAAAGCTTGTAACTAGGAATATGTAGTGGATATAGACACCATGAATATTCAAAGTTGAAGACTCCAATATGGTATCATAAGTGTCAACTATCTAATATACAATCATGGACTGTATCCTTTGAAATCTAAACGTATTGCATTTCATTTGGGAAAGATTTACAGTAAAAGGATCCCCTTGTGATAGACATACCTTCTGTATTATAGACAATGAACTCTACCTTTCTCATTGTAAGGAAGATTTGTGAGATTTGAAGGCTTCTCATCACCTTGATTTGGTGGAATGGCATGCCTGGAAACCAGGTTATTGTCTTTAGAGTAAACAACAAGATAGTAACATAATTAGAATGTTTCTAGAAATACAACCTTCCAATATAAAGTACAATAGACTTAAGTTATCTACCCAATATTTACTTAGTCGAGATGCCTGTTGTAGCCAAATTACCATGACGTGGTATTGTGCACTAAAGCTCTTTTGAAGGTGGATATTGCCAATTCTAGTCAAAACCTGAAGGCAACTTCCCCTAAAATATTGATGTGGTAGTGCCAGAATTCATGTTTACATATTTTATGGTAGATCTAAATTAGGTAGCATTGTACCTAAATAGAGACTTATATACATAAACCAATTTAGTTAAGGACATAGACAAATTTTGGTATAAGTTATTTTATATCATAGGAAATGAAAAGTGATTTACTAGAAAAGAAAATCCAAAATACAACTTGTTAAATCTTGGTTCTATCACCAACCAAATGTTTGGGATGAACTGAGAGTAATATAAATAAATGGGAAATGGAAAAGAAAGTGAATGGAAAGACAAGTGCTAAAACGTTGAACAACATGACAATGAAATCTCAGGCTCTAAAATGGATGAAAAAAATACTTGAATACATTCCACTAACTATTGTTGTATGTACAAGTGCTAAAGTAGTATAAGTAAATGGGAAATGAACAAGAAAGATAATCAAAATACAAGTTCTCAAATGTTTCTCAATATGACATTGAATGAAATCTTAGGCCTCAAACTAGATGTCAAAAACCTTAAAACATGCTCCACAAGCTGTTGCTCCAAGTACATGTGCAAAATTCCTACCAAGTAAGAAACTATTGAATTAGACTATTAACACTCATGAAAATATGGAAATGGAACATGATACTGGAAACACTTCAAATATTTATTAAGTGAACTATGAATGAATCATTGTAGCAAAAAACCCATGTTAGTCACTCAAATGATTTAATTTTAGTGGCCAAAAGGGTTTGAATCTCATCTTATTTTGTTTCAAATGTTATATTACAATTTCCATGCAATATCATTGGAAGGAAGGTTATCTATTTTGTTTCCTTGACAAAATTTGAGGGTTTTCCCACCATTCGAATGACCTACCAAGTTGCCCCCTTTTCCAATTTTGAACAAAATTTCTAGAAAACTAAAAATTGGTAAAAAAAACATTGCTTTCGAACTCTACCCTTGTCCCTTTTGGATTAGTCCATTGTTATGGATTTTTTTCATTTTCCCCATCAACCCATAGACTAGGAATTTGGTTATTGAATACTTGTTTTATGACGTAATTTGCTACAATCGGCATTAGAAAAGTCACCAAGTTTTCATAATGGTTTATCTTTGTGTGTAGGTAATAATCTCAATGTTTTTCAGAATAATTAAATGGAGATTTTGTGAAGCCAAAAATGGGAAAACCCTTTATTATGGATTATATGTTTAAAGTATTTGTTGTCCAATCAAATTTTCAGACTCATTATGGGGAGAAAACAAAGCTCTCCATAACATTGCTTCATGTTAAAGATGTTATGAAATGAACTATATTTGATGTCCTAAAGGATTACGGGGACAAGCTATAGAGATACCCTACATTAGTTGTTGGAAATCATAGATCTTATGATGGAAAGAGATTTTACAGTACCCATCAATATGAACTTGAGTCTTGAACTGGTAGCAACAACAAAATGAAATGGCACAATTTTGCAAGATCCAGCAAATGAAGCTAGTCCTATGCCTTTCACAGATGGTGATAAACAATAATTTTCTTAAAAAATAATTGGGGTAAAACCAAACACAAAATGGAGAGTTGAAGTAGTGATGAGCTCTCTATGCATATAGAAAAATTACTATGATTACTACTTAACAACATCAAGCATAGATTTAACCATAGAAAACATGGTATGCTTTGACATCTGAACTATCTCATTGCATTGTTATTCTTCTTCTTGCTGGATGTGTTTAGCATTAGCATAGATAACCATAGACTTATTAAGCAAGGAGGAGAAAAGGTAAAAGATTCTCAATGCTTTTTTGCTAATTAGTTTTTGTTTGTTTATTTTTTTAATAATTATTTCATTTTGTTCACCCTCACCCTTATCCAACATACAGTTGATCATGGTCATGAAATCAAGGCATGGGAGGTAGGTAAGTTGTTATTCTCCATAGTTTTGATGCATTTAGAGTGGTTTAGAGATGCTATAAGAGAAATTGATAATTTCTGTGATGGATCTATGAGGGATGCTCAGTGTTATCTTAAGATCATCCAAGAATTTAAGGTTTTTTGAGCAAGAAATGAGCTGAGTTCAAGTGGTGTTGTAGTCAGCATCAGTGTTGAGCAGTATGCATCCGACATAATTAAGCTTCATGGGATACTAGAAGAGATTTACAAGGACTATGAAGAGAAACCACTCCTTATTGCACCTGATGGACTCTTTGTTGTTGACTGGTTCAAGGAGTTTCTTCAACTAACCAGACCAAATATTGTGAATGTTATTACACATATTTTCTACAACCTTGGGACAAGTACAAAACATTAAAATGCTATAGTATTTAACTTAAATTATTTATCTTTAATCTAGCTAGGATATTGAAAAGGTCATGATCAAATATGAAAAGGAATAAAAGCCCTAAGGTCAACCTCCAAATTATGTGGAAACATTTTATGTTTGATGGACTATAAATAAAGAAGCACATCATCCAAGATCTTCATTCACTTCTCCAAAAGAACAAGACGTGTTTATCTGCTGGTGTTTATTTTCCTAACATAGCGACAACTAGGGCTTCTTTATCTTTCCTTTCTCCTTCATGGCATTAGTAGCAGAGCTGCTATAGCTCACGGTGGGGGCATTCTACAGCAGCAGCAGTCACAAAGGTAACAGTAGAGCTACTACAGCTCACGGTGGGGGCAGTTTGTAGTAGAAGAAGTCCACGGAGTAGATTCTAGGGCTGCCAACTCACCTTGGTAGCAACAAAAACAATCACAAGGTGGCAGCAGGTGACACAAACCTTGGTGGCAGCAAGTGGTCACATTCCACGGTGGCAGTCCACAAAGGAAGAAACATGTGGTCAAAGTCCATGGTGGCGTTCCACGAAGGCAGCAGTAGGTGATCAAAGTACACAACATCAATCCATGTGGCAACAATACAGTAATTACAGTCCACATGGCAAGTGGTAGCAATGAATGGTAATCCTGCTAGGGCTTCCTCAGATTGAAATAACACAGGTTGTAAAATATTGGATGATCAACAATTAACTTGTTTGTATTGATCTTGAGGGATCAAATGTGTCTTTCTTATAGAACTATTATTATTCATGTTATGATTATATTTTCTAGGACTCGTCTACAGGTGGCTAACAAACAACGACACATAGTTTGCAACTCATAATGTGAACTTCATAAAGGAACATTATATAGCTCTGCACTATTTCCTGGTCGTGCTCCTCCAGATAGGGTGCTTCTTCTAAGATACATTGGAGGTGCAACTAATCCTGAAATTACAGAAAAGGAACGTATAGTTACTATGATCAAACATTTCACCAAACACCAGAAAGGCGCATAAAGAAGAAATGGCAGAGTGAACAGTGGGGTATATAATATCTTCTAAACAAGTCATACATTTATTTTATTTTACTTTTGGGTTTGGATAGTGGAGAAAGTTTATAACTTTTTTCATTTATCCTTTGTGAAATTATCTATTCACCCTTACGTTGATGTTGGCTATTATATTATAATTGTCTAAGTTTTTATGTGTCATATTAGGTTTAACGATATAAGAAACTAACACTAATCTGAGTTACTTATTATGTATAATTTTTGTAGAGAGTATTGTAAGGTAAGAAATTAATAGAGTACAAATTTTGAAAGTACGATCTCATTCAAAGATTGTGAACAACCTAGTTTGAATTAGGGCATTTAAAAGACTAAAGATGCATGCTTATTATGATGAACGCTTTCGAAACATATAAACAAACTATGTGTTCCTGTCAATGGGTGTTGGTTCAATGATAAGAATGATGATTTGTTATACCCTCCACCAGGTTCTTTTTTAGCTTGGACCCTCCACTTTTGACAGTATGGTTGGCAAAGGATGTGAAAGTTGTCAAAGGAAAATTTGACATCATTTCTTATACACGCGAAAACTATTAATTATTGGAGTGGAGGTCATGTTCTGAAAATAGTCGACAGATCAGCAAAAATTGTTTTCCTAACAAGTTCCTGTGTGCCAGTCCACCTTCTTTCTAAGAATCATAAGGTTTTAGCATTCCAACTGCAAGAAAAGGCCACAAAAACAACTTTTCCTGGCCAAAGACCCAATAAAAAGCTCAATGAAAACTTAGTGAAATTATTACCCAAAGTATCAATGTTCACTATTCAGGTTTATATAACAACATACTATATATGTAGCATCCCTACTATTAACTGTCCAACCTAGGCATAAATCTTATTGAGGCTTCCAAATAGTTATTTATTTTTCAAACTGTAGCATAGAGATATCGGATTGTTCCTACCTGCGTTGGATTGAGCTTGTGGTAGTTGCTGTATAAATGCTTATATAAACAACATACTATAGTAATAATT
Organism: Pseudotsuga menziesii; assembly: GCA_001517045.1. NCBI lineage: Eukaryota > Viridiplantae > Streptophyta > Pinopsida > Pinales > Pinaceae > Pseudotsuga > Pseudotsuga menziesii. Next base: position 559,908 of record LPNX010364432.1, on the reverse strand, counting down.
GTTCAACATAAGGAGGGCCATGGCTCAACTCCAAGTAGCCCTAGCAGGTCACAACTCATTCTATGAGCAATTTACAAGTCACGGCCCAACTTAGCACACAGATCACGACTCATTCAAGGAGCAGCACAAGATCACGAATCAGTCCAACAACAAACCTTCACGACCCTAATCTAATAGCTAGAAGGAGGTCATGGCTGAGTTTAGTAGCCAACAAAAGATCATGGATCAGTCCATCACAACAACAGAATTTGTTTTCTCACATAGTATTTTGGAAGATTACCTACTTTGGGTTGGATTCGATGATAGGTGTATTCCTTTGAAAAAAGGAAATTAGCCTCATCCCGCCAATTTGAAGTCATATTGAACTTGTACATTCTACTTATCTCAATCTTTAGAGAGTATAATCATTTTCATTCTTTAGAGGAAAACCGTTTTCTCTCTTCAGAAAGAAACCACCTGTGCGGAAAACCCTAACTTATTTCAGAATTGAATGCCTCTGAGTTTTGGCATCAATATTGATACCATCATATTGGTGTCAAATCTCCCATCTATTCAACATACCTAACTGAGATCTACAAGGGAGAACAAGAGCTTACGAAACTGACATTTATGGGATCTCCAAGGCAATGAAAGAGCTTGCAGGATTGACATTTATGAGCAGGTATAAACTTTTGATTCATCCAGATGCTTAGAGAAATTTGATTAGAAAATTTAAATCAAACTGAGTTCGCAGAAAAAATTATTCACAAGCGTCGCCTAAGAGATTCGAACTCTCGCGAGGAAACCCTATGTACTTAGCAGCCACACACCTTAACCACTCGGATGGTCAACAGGAGGTCACGGTTTTCTCACTAAAGGTAGCAGCAACCCCTTAGACAACAACAGAGGTAACAGCCCAATAAAATGAAGTACACAGTAAAATGTGAAACGTTGAGTTGAAAAACTGAGGCGGATAGCTTTCGAGTGACCAAGGGTTCAATCTAGAGGAATCTTAGATCATTTGCAAGAAAAGTCCTATGAAAACAAATCACAGAACCCCAAAACTAATATTCACTAAATATTCAAAACCCCATTCATTTTCCCCAAAGAAAATAAGTTTTCCCTATGAGCTGCAAATTTAGTAATAGCTCCCTAGGTTCCCATATTGACGCCAATTAGATGCAAATGCGCACAATAATAAGATATAGAAATGCATATCGTTACATATATCCGGACCCTAGTAATTTTGACAGTTTTTTTTGTCCTACTAATAATAACAATAAGTAACAAAGCCATGGAAGTGAAGCTTACCTTTGAACAGAAGGTGATTCCTATGTGTCCCGAAGCGCCTTTAAATTTAGCATATGGATCTGTGGTGTTCGCAGAAGGAAGAGACTGCAACCGCATTATAGAGCTTCACCATGGAACCACCAAAATGGCCTTCCTTCTGTGTTTTGTGTTATTCTAAGAATTCGTTTTAGAGGAATGTGGAAAAAAAGAGCACTCCGCTGAAGAGGGTTTGAATTTCATTTCATATCTTCCCTTCCAACTAATTTTTTTGGATTGTTTGAATTCTTATCTGGCCTACAACTGAATATTACTAAGAACTAGGCTATTGTTGTTAAAATGTGAAAAACTAGGCAGTTGCGCATCCCTCTGTTGCACTGAATAAGGGTAAGGAGCAGTTAATGAGCGGGTAATCCTCCTATTTCTTTCACAGGTAAATCATTATTAATCTCTTCTTTAATCTATTACTATTGGTGGGGTCAAAAATATATAACTCTAAAGATTCACAGATTCACAAATGGTAGGATTAGCACAGGTAATTAATCTTTTGTTTTGTTTTAAGGGCAGGTTAAAAATCATGTGTTTAAAGGCATATTGATAGGATAAGAATTCACATATACAAAGAACAAGACAATAATCTTGTGTTTATTAAGGAATGACAGGGCAACAACAACGTTTTGTTGAATTTTATTAAAAAAAATACACTAACAATGTTTTAATTAAAGGATTTAACTTTTAGTTTAAAAATATATTTTTTATTAAGAATTTTAATTTTCCATTAAAATATAATAATAATATTAGTTATATTATATATTAATACATTAAATAATAAATTCAAGAAACCAAATAAATGTGGAACCTAGAATCATTTCTCAAAGTTAATGCTAGGCTATATGTAATGCAATATACAAACTTTGGGAAGGTTAACATGTTGTGTCAATGATGTAATTGAAATTGTGAATTTTTTATTTTCAATTAAAAGATATGTTTTTATTAAAAAATTTAATTTCCAATTAAAATATTGCTCTAGGGTGGAACAAAAAACAATATTAACAATGACACAAACAACTCAAAAGTAACATGTGTCGGCATTATGCATCTAAATACATTAAGTGATAAACTTAGGAAACAAACAAAAGGTGGAACCTAGAATCCTATCCAAGGGTTAATGTAAGGCCACATGTAATGCAACATACCAAAATTTTCAAGATTAACATGTTGCATCAATGGTGTAATTGAAAATTGTGGCATTTTATTCCAAAGGACTAGAATTAAAAGGCCAGATAAATATAATATGCCCTTTGTAGAGGAGATTCAATAAAAAATCAGAGAGACATATAAGAAATATATTATAAAAGTTTTAGGATAGAGATATAAGAAATAAACGGTGGGTAGCTAACATTATAATAAAGCAAGCATGGATAAACATATCACTTTAGTATTTTTGGGTAAACATGTGGATATAAACATTGCCAAGTTCTTGAATATATGGGGATCCCTTTCTATGTCTAATATGCACTGCATACAACCACTTGGTTTCATATTATATGATAAACATATTAAAGAAAACATGGTGGAAGAAAGATGTAACAAATCCACTAGAGAAAGATAGTGAGGTGTCATCCACTAATAATCATTTCAAATGGAAACTATTTAATATAAGTAAAGGTAGTTCTGGGAAGGCTCTTTCATATCCAACATGGCAGGGGAAACTAAAATCAATGTTGATGTTTGGAGAAACTCTTGTCATAGATTTAGATACTCAAGTGTGTTGAATAATGGAAAGTGGAAGGGGTTGTATCCCTAGTGAAAGGTGGTGACATCGTATCGAGTGTTATAGATCTAGATACGGGTTAGAAATTTTAGTCCACCGCCTTTAATTCCTAAAGGCACATCTAAAAATATTAAAGATTAAATAAGGATAGAGTTGTGAATAATTTTAATTTAGAGGGTAACTTCTACATGTCAATTATGGGGTTATAGAGGACAAGATATATAAGGATTTAAAACCCAAGCGAATAAAATAATGTAGAGAATACAATCAATTTTATAGAACATTGATCCATGAAGAGGGACAACAACAAAGAAGACATTTTATACCAGGAAGAGAGGGTCTCTAGGGGCTTGGATTTTGATTAAATGAAGGATCCAATCTCTCCTAGAGTAGGTCAGAATTTGGAACTCAAACAAGCACAAGAGACAATGGCTAGAGAATTCCATCAAGGTAGACAAAGAATTATTTATGGGGTTCGTAAAGTAGGAACAACCTCTATAAAGGTGGTTCCACCATGAATATTATGTTAGTTAATATGCATGGCCTAGTGGGAGGGGCAAAGAAAATATCCCTTAAAATATTTATGGATATGGAAATACCATACATAACTATGTTCCACAAATCAATGGGGAGGGAGGAATTAGATGATATATGAATATAAAAAACATTTTAGTTGTTGTATTTGTAACTTCAAAAGATATTATGATGTATATTGTCATTGCATGTTATTGTAACCCCATCGGAGATGTGTTTCACTCCTTTCGGTATGCCATTATTATGTATGGTCCTTGAGGTTCAAACTCCGTTGTAAGTCGAGGAAGTAGTCCCCAGTTTGATATAATGAAATGTATTTTTGGAGTCTCCCTAAGTGAAGTCAGCCCCGTTAAGTTATGCGCGACTTTAAATTGTCACATTATACCACTTGTTATGCATGATTTAAATGGTAACCATATCCCATATGCTTTAAATGATGACAATGACGATGACCTAGATGACAATGATGAACTAAATGATAATGATGGTGATGTCGATGTTGTTGTTGATGATGATGATGGAAATGATGATGATGATTATCATCGTCATCATTTTTATCATCATCATCATGACACTATATTCATCATCATTGGCACCATTATCATGATGATTATTATATTCATTGTCGTCATCATTGGCATCATGATAATGATTATTAATATTCTCATCATTGTCATGGTCATCATCAATACAATCATGGCCCATGAGCCTTACAAAAAAGTGTTTGGGTATAAGTGAATGAAAATTTATGTCCCCAAAAAATGGCCAAATACCCAATACACATTCATGTTATTCCAAACCTTAAACTAATGCCCACATCTAAGGAAAAGGATAAAATTATGTGATTATGTGATAATGATGATGACAATGGTGTTGTTGATGGTGACAATGACAATGATGATGATGATGCTGATGAGATGAATGATGATGAAAACGATGGCAATGCCTATGAAGTTGACAATGATGTGATTATATGGTGATGATGATGATAATAATAATGATGATGATGACAATTACGATGACAATGAGAATGACATGAGAAATGATGACGATGACGACGACGACGACGATGATGATCCTTATAAGAAAGTGTTGGTAGAGGTAAATAAACCCAATTTCACTACAAGCTCGACCAAGATTAAAATGTGCTCAATCATAGTTATAAGTTATGCATGCTTAAGATTGTAACTGTATCCTAGTTGTTATGCATGCTTTAAATGGTAAACATTTCCCATATGCTTTAAATGATGATGATGACGAACTAGATGACAATGGCAGTGATGATGTTTTTTATGATGACGATGATGGAAATGATGATGATGATGATGATCATCATCATCATCTTTGTCAGTGTCACCATGATTATCACAATAGTCATCATCATCGGCATAATCATCATTCATGTCATCATCATCACCATTTTTCTTGACATCATCATCATCATGGTTATTGACATTTTCATTAGTTATTCATCATTACCTTTAGCATAAGAAATAACATCTACCCAAAATATGTGATTAGTGGAAAAGGGTCATGGAGGACACATACAATTTATGCATGACAAATAACAACTTATTTTTTAAGATGATCAACATCATAATTCTCATTGTATTCATCATCATTGTCATTATCATCATCACCATCATCATCATTCATTTCATTGCCATCATAATCATTGTCAATGTCGTCATTGTCATTATCCTCCTCATCATCATTGTCATAGTTCTCCTCTTTATCAACAACATTATCATCATCATCGTAGCCATCCTCAATATCATAATCATTATCCTCGTTGTTATGTTCAACATCTAGGTGTAAAACCGGATGCAAAAGTGGATAAAAACATGGATGCAAAAAAGGATGAAAACATGGATGCAACAAAAGTAGGCGCAAAAGTGGGCACATAATGGGGTGCACCAAAAATGGATGCAAAAGGTGATGCAAAAGTGGATGCAAAAAATGATGCAAACATGGAAGCAAAACATGATGAAAAAAGTGGCGCAAAAGTGGATACAACCATGGATGTAAAATTGGATAAAAAATTGGATGCGAAAGTGGATGCAACAAAAGTAGATGCAAAAGTAGTTGTATCACCCAATGCAAAACTCGATGCAAAAATGGATGCATAAAGGGATGCAATAACTAATGTAAAATTGGATACAAAAAAAATGCAAACGTGGATGCAAAAGTTGAAGCAAAAGTGGGTGTAAAAGTAGGCGCAAAAATGGGTGTGAATTAGGACGTGACAAAAGTGGATGCAATAGTAGATGCAAAAAAAGATGTAAACATGGATGCAAAATGGGATGCAAAAAGGGATGAAAAAGTGGGTGCAAAAGTGGATGAAAAAGTGAATGCAAAAATGGCTAAAACAAAATGAGATGCAAAACTAGACTCAAAACAGGATGTAAACTTTGATGCAAAACTTGGCGCATGAAGGGATGCAAAAAAAGAAGCAGAAGTGGATGTAAAAATGGATACAAAAGTGGATGAAAACAAGGGCATAAAAGTTGAGGCAAACATGGACGTAAAAGGGGGTGTAACAAGAGTTAAACGTACAAACTAGGTGCAAACTTAGGTGCAAAACTAGGCTCAAAAACTGTCTGAAAACCTGATGCAAAACCTGGCACATAACCAGGTGCAAAACTCGATGCAAATTACACCGCAATTTGCACCAGTTTTAGAAAAAGGACTCAAAAAACGCCTAAAATAGCACCAACCCATGAAATTGCACCATTTTGTCCAAAAAATGAAGAAAAATACACTAGAATATGGTATAGACGCAAAAAAGGATGCAAAAAGAGACACTAAATCTAGTTTTTGTTGTAGTGCCTACTGACATTTCATGCACCTTAAAATATACTCAGCAATTCCATTCTTCATTGCTGGCCAAAAGTACTGCTTTATGGCTGTAGCAACTGTCTTCTGATATCTCGGGTGACCAAAATATGGAGTTTGATGGATCTCATCCATAACAAATCCCCTCAAATATGCTATGTTTGGAATATAAATTCTATCTTTATAAGTAAGAATCCCATCTTCTTCCAATTTATATCCCTCATACCTCTTCTCAAGACCTTGCTGTTGCAATTTGTCTTTTACCTACACATACATTTCATCTTCAACAACATGATTAACAATCTGTTGTCTCAAATATTTCTGGAAAATACTAAGAGATGCCAAGTGCATTTCATGCACTTTCCTGCTGAGTGCATCAACCACTTTGTTTTCCTTTCCTTTTATGTGTTTGATCTCAAAATCAAACTCACATAAAAACTCCAGCCATCTAGCTTTCCTAGCATTTAGAGTAGGCTGATCAAACAAATATTTCAGGCCACAGTGGTCTGTCCTCAACTCAAACTTTCTGCCCATTAATTTCTGCCTCCACATCTTAAGAGCATGTACTATGGATACAAGTTCCAAATCACGAGTGGCATAGTTATTCTCATGATCCTTCAACTTTCTTGACTCATAGCATACCACATGGTTGTCTTACATAAGAATTCCTCCAAGTCCTTGACTGCATGCATTCGTACACACCACAAAGTCCTATTCTGGGTCTGTAATTTTCAGAATGGGTGCACTTGTGAGAAGTTTCTTCAACTACTGGAAGCTTTCCTCACACCTTGGTGTCCATTCAAACTTTATCCGCTTCTTTTGCAAAGAATTGATTGAATGCGCAACCTTAGAGAATCCCTCAATTAATCTATTGTAATAACCTGCAAGGCCCATAAAAGATATTACATCTGTTACATTCCTTGGAGTATGACAATTCATAATGGCCTCAATATTCCCAGGTTCTACAGATATGCCTTCACTTGATATGATGAGGCCCAAGTAATGAATTCTATCTTTATAGAAGTCACACTTACTCAACTTGGCATACAGGTTATGCACACTTACTCAATCTCAAATGGTCTTCATGTTATTCCTCATTCTTAGAATAAATAAGAATGTCATTAAGGAATACAAGAACAAACTTGTCCAAATACCCATTGAAAACACTATTCATAAGGCACATGAATGTAGCTGGTGCATTTGTGAGACCAAATGGTACCACTACAAACTCATAGTGTCCATACCTTGTTCTGAAGGCTGTATTATGAATGTCTTCATCCTTGATTCTTACCTAATGGTAACCAGACCTTAAGTCAATCTTGGAGAATACCTTTGCTCCTCTCATTTGATCAAGGATGTCATCAATTCGAGGTAAGGGGTATTTATTCTTCACCATGAATTTGTTCAGCTATATGTAATCAATAAATAGCCTGAGTGTCCCATCCTTATTCTTCACAAACAGAACTGGTGCTCCCTAAGGAGACACACTTGACCTGATATTCTTGTTTTCCAACAACTCTTGCATCTGCATATTCAGCTCTAGTATTTCTGATGTACTCATCCTGTAGGGTTCCTTGTACATTAGTGCTGCTCTTGGTACAAGTTCAATTGTGAAATCAGTGTCCCTCTTTGGAGGAAGCCTTGGAATTTCATCAGGAAACACATCCCTAAATTCCTGCAACACATGAAAGTCCTCCATCCTAGGAGTTTCATTCTCTGCTGGCTCCAACACATGGGCCACATACAACCTGCAACCTTTCCTACAGAACTTCTTTAGTTGCATGGCTGAAATATGCCTAACATAAATCACCTTTGGAACGCCTCTTACAACCCTTAAGTTGCCTTCTTCATCTAAGCATTCAAAAGTCTTGTTGAAACAATCAAGCTTTACCCTGTGTGCTTCCAACCAATCCATTCCAATGAGGATATCGTAGGAACCAAGTGGTAGAACATTCAGATCTGCATAAGTGACTAATCCATCCATAATCAATGACCTTTCTCTTAGTCCCAGTGGCTAGATGGACTAACTATGACTTTCTATGCCGCAATTTTCAACTACTCTAGGAGTAATGTAACTATGAGTATATCTAGGGACAATTAAAACAGAAAAATATTGCTCAACAATCTTACCTGCAACCTCAGTCACCATTGACTGATGGTCTTCCTGGAGGTCCTCTAGTGCTGCATAGATCCTAGGAATAGTCCTTGCAACCCGACTCATAGTTTCTACTTCTTGAATGTTATGAGCCTGCCTCACATACCCATCCTCAAGTGGGAAATTCCGACGCATGTGGGGTCCTCCACATTTCCTACATTGAAGAGGATCTCTGTTCTATTGTGGATCTCTTGGATTCCCCCCCATCACTCTTGCTGGCAGATTCACAACCTGTGATGGCTACTTCTGCTGATTCCTGAAGTTAGAAGGTTTGAAACCTTTCTTCCTCTGATCAAACTTCTCATTATTTTTCTCCTTCCAAACCTTATGGTAGTCAGGTTTTCTCTCGCTTTGCTCATAGCAATACTTATCTTTCCTTATTTCTTCTTCCATAGTTATAGATTCATAAAACTCAATTATTTCTTTGTAGGCTTGAGGTATCCTACTCGAAAAATGCTAGATTTCTACCTTTTCATCCTTAATGCACCTGACATACCTTAGAAGTTCCAAGAAATTGTTGGCATACTCTTCCATTGTATGCTGTCCTATTTTCAGCTCATGGAATTCTTCAATCTTATTATCATAATACCTGTTAGAGAGGTATTTCTGCTTGAAGTATTTCTTGAACTATTTCCAAGTGATATTCCTTTCATTGAGCTTCTTTACCTACATAAGGTGCTCCCACCAAATGGATGCTCTTCCAATCAGGTTGAAGATGGAAACCCTAGCTTTCATATTTCCTAAATAGTCTTGGACTTGGAAATATTTCCTCATACTAAGAAGCCAAGCTTCAGCTTCTTGTCCAGTATTTATTTCGCCATTGAAGGTAGGCGGCCTTGCCTTCTTAAACTTATCACACGAGCTATTTTTGTAACGCCTCTTTCTCTTTTATTTGTGAGATGAAGAGATTGATCCCCCAGTGGATCCTTTAGAGTTAGAAGACTCACTAGGAGACCTCTTCCTTCTTCTAGAACTATTCTTACTACCTTCTGGCTTCTCTGCACGACGCCCAAATCCCATCCTCCTTTGGATGTATGTTAAGCTTTGCAACATGGAGGCATTTAGCTGATGCTTATCTTCTTGGGATTTAATCAAGCTTCTCCTGGCAGCTGCAATGTCTGGCAGCGTTTCTTGAAATATTCTACCATTAGACTCTGTATCATCATTTCCAACACGAATGTTTTCCCCCATAGCATCTTCCTCATTCCCATAGGGATTCCATGCATCATACATGTCATAGGTTCTCATGGTTGAGACACAACCCACTTTTCGATCTGTACTATGACTCTGCAAAATATGTTAACAACATCATTTTCTAGATATTTTCAGAATCAAAACCACTTACCCACTTCCTATGGCAGTTTTCTTTGTTATGCAGCTAACAATATGTTGAAACCATTTACTAATAGCTCTGTAACTGTTCAACTACTCATTCTGTCCCAGCACTGCAACCAATAAATTTGATACCACAATGCAGTGTACTACAATGTAATTATCAGAGGGTACTCTTATCTCTTTTTGGTTCATCCAGGCCCAATGCTGCAACCAACAGATTTGATACCTCAATGTTGGTATAAGAGGATGTTCTTATCTCTTTCAATTACTCACCCTAGCCCATTTAGGCCTAGCACTGTAGCCCGCAGCTCTGATACAACAATGTAACATCCCCATACCCCATAATGCGGATTTATTAAAAATTTTGCCTCAAGAACACATGTTCTCCTTCGAAACACCGGGCATGGACGTTAACACACACTTCAACCTTCCCTCTCAGGATTAGGAAGCATTGTAACAACCTTTACGCCCTTCACAGTTCCTTTCTGCGACCGGAAACACCATTTCTACATTGCACCTGTTCATTCCGCACTTTGCCCTCCGCCTTCTACCCTTCAGACCTTGGAATTCGGGAACTCCAAGGTTCAACGAAGTGAATTTTCAACCTTCTGCCTTCTACCTTCTGCACTTCTGCTTTCCACCTTCTGCACCTCGGAACTCAAAAATCAGAAAACTCAAAGGCTTGATGAAGGGGATTATCAACCTTCCGCTTTTCCCCCTCCTCACCTCGAAACTTAGAAATCAAAAAATTCAAAGGCTCGATGAAGTGGATTATCAACCTTTCACCTTCCACACCTCGAAACTTGGAAAACTATCTTTTTGCCTTAGAATTCTTCTGCGCTTCTGACTTTCAACTTCCAACCTCGAACTTCAGAAATCAGAAACACACTTCCTTCCTTGTTTTCAACTTCCTTTTCCACCTCCCACCTTCTGTTGGCGGATCCTGAGGTGTGGAAACAGAACGAATCTGCCGTGTTCAACTTTTCTATTACGGTTTCTGCCTTCCTCCTTCTGCAAGTAGATTCCAAGGGGTGGAAACTCAACGATTCTTACCTTAGCTGCATTTTTTGCCTTGTAATAGGATTCTATCCTCTATCAACTTGGGAAAAAGAATGATAGAGATACAAGGCAAGTACTTAAGTAAAATGCATAAAACATACAAGGCATAATAAGCAAATATAGGGACATTCATGAACAAGTAACCTCTACTTTATCATCAACAAGCATTCAACATGAACATAGCAATTCATAGATAATTCATGGCATAAAATAACATAAATAATTATCTTGATGATTAAGCTATCCTGCAACTAGCTATGTTGCAGCAACATTCCACCGAACCATAGGCTAGTGTGTTCATTAATCTCTCAACACATCGCCACCCCCGAGCTGGGTATGATTCCCACATGGAACTAGGGAACAATAGATTTACACACAACCAAACCAAAGCACACATAGTCAAGCCAACCTTCAGTTGGGTTTATCAGATTGTCTAGCTAAGCCAACACCAGTTGGGTTTATCAGAATGCAGGCTTACAAGACAACACTGCTGGGTTTATCAGATTGTTCACGGTCAAGCCAAAAATTAGTTGAAGGACCAACCAAGACAATAGATGGGTTTATCAGGAAACCAACCAAGCCATCATTCAAGTTGGGTTTATCAGGCTACCATCCAAGCCATCCTTCAAGTTTGGTTTATCAGGATTCTCAAGGAGTAGAAAGGTAGAATGACTAAGATAGTGGCTCATTCAAGAGCTAAGGAAACCTCCATAAGATCTATCTGGTCTGGAAACCATGACACCTACACACCCAACATAAGGAAGCATCCCCTTCTCTGCTACATAGTCCCTCGGGCTACGCCTTCCCTTCCCATGCTCTTCAATATGTGCAAAGCCGATTCACCGGCCACTCTTATCTTTTCCTGAGGTTCCTTCTTCACTAGGTTTATCAAGACCTTCCTCGTCTCTTTCTTTCCTAAGTCTTGTGTACCGTTCAGACCCAAAATAGGGTGCACTACACAACAAACCATAGGGAAAACATAACCACACAGGCTTCACTCTATGACAGAGGAACCCACTACGGAAACGCCTTGCGCGAATCAGTAGAGTGAAATCAAACCGTCTAAACCACGAACCCTTCTCCCTTGCTCGACAAAGGAAAATACTTGCAGATAAATGGTTCTCTGGTCCCAAGCAGTGAACCAACATGACAACAAGGTCATGGATGGACAATCATAAACAAAAACCATGGCTTTGCATCACAGGTGAACGCACAACGTGCAAGAGCAGTCCGGAGAGCTTGAATGGTACAATCCCATGAACAACGATGGAATCGAATGGAACAATTTGAATGAATGAGAAGGAGTGAAAAAAACCCAAACATGACCTCCTCTGATGGAATGGGAAAGCATCATGTGCTTGCTTCCTGCAGAAGCAAAAGTGCGACTCCCCCAGGCTGCAGGCCTGTGCAGACTGCAGTCTGCCATGCCCTGCACTGGCCAATGCATTAACTTCCTCATCTGATTTCTAGAAGGAATTAATGATTGAGGACAGAGGAAAAAAATGTATTTGAAGTACATGGGTTTTCCCATTGACACCTGGTCACACCCTATTGGCTCAGGGGGTTTGGTTAACTCCCCACCCTATCCCTTGTGGAATGATGCTCCCATCTCTTTAACGTTTGCAGTCCCATAGCTAGCTGTGGTATTTTATTAATTTTCATAGTTACATGATATATCAAAATATATACACTATGGTTGACTTAGAACTATCACCCTAGGTATCAACCTTGATCACCTATACAAAACACCAGATCAATGGCAGGGCCTTGGCCTTGAAATCCATGCCATGATCTCAATACAATACATACATCATGTGCAGTCTTAATACCATGGGGTCAAAACTAGGGTATTACATATATGACCATGACATAGTTGATATCTCATAAACCTCTATTGGGAAGCTGATATCATAAGGAGTTGCAAACCATTCCTTCAAGGCATATGAGTTCTCACATTTTTTCCATACTTGCACCGAAGTTCCCTATTAACTCATGCTAATGAAACAAGCAGAATATGGCATGAGAGATGAGGGATTGCCTCTCATCAAGTCATCTCAAGGTGTCTGCAATGGATTCTTGGTAGGTAAGCACCCGTAGTGAAGGTATGAAGTTGGGAAGGCAAGAAGAGATTCCTCTACACTTGATTTGGTACATCATGATGTCTCCGGACTAATTCCTACAACATCCATGAATGGATCCAGATAATTTATGACCTTCATTGATTACTACTCGAGGTATTGTTGGATATACTTTATTAAGCATAAGTCTGATGTGTTTTAAAGTTTCAAAATTTTGAAATCCTTATTTGAGAACACTCTTGGGAAGAAGATCAAAGCACTCAGATCAGAAAATGGAGGAGAGTACATTAAAAGATTTTTTTAGCAATTGTGTGTTTCAGAAGGTATTCATATGCAACATTCAGTCCCATATACACCACGGCAGAATGGCGTAGCTGAGAGGAAGAACCTATCATTGAAAGAGATGGATACCTACCTTCTTGAAGTAAGATATCTTCCACCATATATGTGGGATGAAGTAATGAACTATGCTTCACACATACAAAACAAAGTACCTCACAAGTCAGTGGTTGGGGTTAGTCCATTCAAAACACGGATGGGACATAATCCTAATGTCTCACATCTGAGTGTTTTTCGATCCAAAGCATGGCCAAAATTCCATCTAACAAGAGGAAAGCTTTCCAACCTCAAAGTAGTGAATGCATTATGCTGGGATATGCAAATGGTGCAAAAGCTTACAAGTTGATGGAGATTGAAACTAGAATATGCTTCATTGAGCGAAGTGTCCAATTCAATGAAGATCCATTGCATGATCTACAACCAGTTGAAGAGGAAGGTTTAAATGATCAATCTATTCCATTTGCATATGATGATGTTTCTATTAATGTTTCAGATTCAAAGTCCGAAGATGAGGATCAAGAGGAACAAGATCTTCATATTGAGAATGGAGATCAAGTAGATGCAAATCCATACCTAGCACCTTCTCCCAATCCCATGCCTAAATGGGATAAAAAACTTATTGAAGCTATTGGGAACAATGTTGGGGATCCATATGATAGAAGGAGAACCATATCTCAATTCTTGGATGAGAACCTTGTGTTTTTTCATACTGATCCACTTCACTGAAAGATGTGCTACATGATTCTAGGGTCCGATGATCAGTTCTACAAAGATGCTTTCCATGATCCAAGGTGGCAGGAAGCCATAGATGATGAATATGTTTCACTACAGAACAACAAGACCTGGGATCTTGTCCCTTACCTCCAGGGAGAAAGCTTGTCCAGTGAAAATGGATCTACAAAACCAAACAAGTAGAAGATGGATCTAATATCAAGTACAAGGTTCAATTAGTTGCAAAGGGGTATTCACAAGTTCATGGATTGGACTACAATGAAACATCCACCGCTGTTGCAAGAATGGATTCCATAAGGATGGTTTTGAATAAGAGTTATACATGAGACAACATAAGGGGTACACTGAAGATTACTCTTTGGTTTTCAATCTAAGGAAATATTTTTATGGGCTCAAGCAAACCCCAAGGGAATGGTATGCCAAGATGGATGCCTTATTACTGTCATAGAAGTTAAAAGGTGCAATTCTAACTACAATGTATACATACAACATAAGGGAGGTTTCTTACTATTGATTGTATTATATGTGGATGAATTTCTCATTACCGATGGTTCAACTACTAGATTTAGGGACATCAAGTCATCCTTGAGTAAGGCATTCTCCATGACAGATATATGGATGATAAGGAAATTTATTAGCCTTGAAGTGAATCAGAAAGCTTCAGGGATCATGATTATTCATTTCAAATACGTAAGTGATTTTCTCAAGATATTCCATATGACTGATTGCAAAGCATCATCTTTCCCCTTCATATCTGGCATTAGATTATAAGAAGGTGGTTCTACACCCCTGGTTAATAACAATCTCTACAAACAATTGATTGGTAGCTTATTGTACCTTGCTCATTTGAGACGATACTTGTCATATGTTGTGAGTGTTATTGCTAGGTTCATGCAGGAGCCACATGAGCTGTATTGGAAGGCAACAAAGTGCATATTGTATTATGTGCAGGGTACTAGAGAGCTTGGGATTCATTATTCTGCTGGTGCTCAACTAGATTTGGTTGGTTTTACTGATTCATAGAGGGCTGGAGACAATATGACATAAAATATAATTCAAGATTTGTGTTCATGTTGGGATCTAGATCAATCTGCTGGTCAATCAAGAAACAAGCCAACCCCGCCCTCTCTTCAGCTAAAGGAGAGTATCAAGGGATTGTAAATGCAGCTATTCAGGTAGTTTCGATACATGATATTTTGACAGAGTTTGGCATTCACACTTATCCTTCAACAATAATTTTATGTGATAATCAAAGTGAAATTAAAATTTCCAGTGATCCAGTACAGAAGAAACAGACCAAACACATAGAAGTCCATATGAACTACATTCAGGAACTAGTGCATAGTAATATTATCATTATGCATTACTACCCTACAAAGAAGCAGGTTGTAGACATATTCATAAAAAATACAGATATTTGTTTATCTCATATCTCTTCTTGGTGTGAAGGTCTGATTCATTTTTAGTTCCCGGTTCATTCCTCATTTTGAGGGGGTGTGTTTCCCATGACGTTTTTCCCATTTCCTTTGGTATTAGTTGCTAGGGCCTAGGTTGTCCAAGTTTGGATTAAGGGGGGGTGTTAGGATTATTATAATACTCCCTTTTCCACAATATTCTAAATGCCACTTTTCTAGCATAGGAATATCTTTCCACTTCATTAGTGCCATGGAGAAGTTACCTGGGGCCCACTACCACTTGACGCACCACTTTGCACGAGTTTAGGATCTCAAGAGACCAATTCCTATATTTCAGGAGCCCACACTACGCCATGGGAGTCCCACCATTAGTTCACCCTAGTTTGTGTTAAGTTGTGCTCTGATGGGCCACATTCAATTCATATTTAGTTAGTCTAGTGCCCCTTTTGCATTATTTAAGGAGACGGGTGCCTTTGCTCACCTACCCATGTCAATTAACTAATTGTGGAGTGTTTCAGTTGTTTGGAGTTACAATAGTGAGCCTCCAGTGGTTATTTTTTCATAGTTAGTGATGTCTGGAGTCAGTCCAAGTCATGAGATTCAAATCAATTTTAGAGGATTTAAATTCTCTCTATTGTATCACCAATGTATTTCATAAAGGTTAATGATTATTAAATTATGGTTATGCTATCAAAATTTTCCTATTGTCTAAATAATTTCACCACGATTGTTTGACAATTCAAGCATTGAAATTCTTCCTCATTCATTCTTCTTTCACTCCGAGGTTCAATTCAGCCTGATGATCCCGTGGCTTTGCTAATTTTACAGTGCACTGTACACTTAACCTTTGGATTGACACACTTCTCTAAGGTAAAATTATGATAAAATTTTTAAGTGGTATGAGACATTAAACAAGTGTAAAAGTAACATCATGTAATCAAATCAACATAAAATAAAACATGCCAATTATCAATGAGGATGATACATATCACAACATAAGTGCATTTGACACCATCTCTACTAGGCATATGCAAGGAAAAATAATCATATGAGATCGTTGGGACATTTTCTAACCAATTTTCTATGGAAAATCCATAGACCTCATATTTGGTAAGTTGTTTGTGATACAATCATGAACAACTATGGTCATCAAGTCACCCTTGATGTTATAGGAGAAAAATGATCACCTAAAGACCTATGTTTTGACCCACTGAAATATGTTATGATGCACTCTTATAAGAGGGAGTGGGGTAGAGTAGGATTCTTTGATTTTGATTTCATGTTTTAGAGTGTCTTGTGTAACTAGTATGTATCTATCAATTTAGTCTATTGTCACTGAATAAATATTGGCATGTCAAGAATGCTAACATTTGATACTAGTGTCTCTTTGAATTTTATGTGTTTAATAGTTAGTCTTAATCCTAGTAAAAGATTGTGGAAAGGATGGTTTGAAGTATATTGTGTCATAAATTTATTCTACAATATCCAACCTTTTGTGGTAGGGAAAATATGAGTCAAGTCACTGGTAATGGTTGAGAGTTAGTCCCAATAAGTTTTCAATGCCACCCATAGTCCAGAAATATGTTATGATGCACTCTTATAAGAGGGAGTGGGGTAGAGTAGGATTCTTTGATTTTGATTTCATGTTTTAGAGTCTCTTGTGTAACTAGTATGTATCTATCAATTTAGTCTGCTGTCACTGAATAAAGATTGGCATGTCAAGAATACTAACATTTGATACTAGTGTCTCTTTGAATTTTATGTGTTTAATAGTTAGTCTTAATCCTAGTAAAAGATTGTGGAAAGGATGGTTTGAAGTATCTTGTGTCATAAATTTATTCTACAATATCCAACCTTTTGTGGTAGGGAAAATATGAGTCAAGTCATGGTAATGGTTGAGAGTTAGTCCGAGTAAGTTTTCAATGCCACCCATAGTCCAAAATTTTGACTAACATAAGTTAAGGATCTATGGTCATGTCAATGAAGTCTCATGAGTATGTTCAAGGATTCCACATAGATTGAATGCACATATTAATTCAAATATTTATGGAAATATTAGACATATACAAATATCTATTAAGGTCACGACTAAATTTTAAGTGACTACATTCATACACTCAATAATGTGGGATCTGTTACATGCTCGGTTGATGTGTTTCTTAGAAGTGTTTTAAGCCACTAGTGTGCTCAAACTCATGTTTGGTTTGTTTATCATAGAATACTTGTATCCTCATGGGAAAGGCATTTAGAAGAGAGTTTTTAGCTACTATATTGATGGATTTTGTTCCTACTGAATTCTATGATCCACAAGTCGAGGTAACATAGGATTTTCATAAGAAAGTTGAACATGCCCACCTACTGGACATAATTATTTTTTCATACATGAATCTTGAGCTATACATAGAATATGTTTAATTGGAATCTAGAGACATTTCCAGCATTTATAAGTTTGTGTTTGAACCATTATGGGAATCCACTATCACTATGTTGCATGAAATTCCAATATTTGGCACCACAAGGGAAGTCATTAAGTGTACCAAATTTCTCATCTCCAAGATTCAAAAACATGCACCTTGGTTGGAAAGGCCATACCCAATTCATGTCCAAGATATTCATATCCCGATTGATCCTTCCATGGAAGGGTAAGAAGTTTATGAATCATTTCAAGTTACAAGAAAGCATGGACACCACAAGGATGAACCTAGTTTATATGTCCAATATGGAATGAAGAGAGAGGGCAGAGGTTTCATCATTCTCTTATCAACAATTGATCTTGGATTACCTTATGCACAAGTATACCAAAAGTGAGTGTAATCTGGATGTCATATCTATGGTTGAGTTTTGTGTCTATGTGATCAATCTCAATTGGTGGAAATTCTTGATAGATGAGATGCTAAAAGATTGTACAGATTCCCATTCATTGGCCATCTATTTAATTTTTAGATTTATACTAATTGAATTTACCACATGGGAGTGGAAACTCCTGCAATGCTATGAACTCCATCCAACAACCGAACTCCAACCAACAGACACATTCTTGATTTGCAATTTTATTCTTGGAAGAGTCAAAAGGATGTGTAGAACAATATGTTCAACCAAGTTTGTTTTTCTTAGTGGCATGATCAAATGATTGCATCCACCATTCCAATCCTACAAAACCCATAGTCATTATTAAATGTGCATGCAAGAAAAACCTAGTTGGGCATGAACAAGGATAATACATTTGTGTAACCACAAGGTTCCAACCCTACCAAGTTCATTGTCATAGCCTTGCCATACTACTTAATTGAAGCCCACTTTTACAAGGAAGTATGCTCAAGGACAAACATGAATAAGTCAAATATTATGACCAACACTACTTGTATCCTACCAAAAATGTATGCCAGAGCTTCATGATCCAAATAAATAGTCTCCAAGGTAAAATTTCCAAAGAAACAAAAGTGAACAATTTTTTGTTCAAATTTTATTTCGGAACCTAAGATAGAAGTTGGTCAATAATCTAAGAAGCCAACATCACTAGTTGTATTTATGCAACCTCTTTCTGATACATCATAGTATTCAGGAAACGAAATTAAAGATTGTTTGGGTCAATTTTATTTGTTGTAGGTAGGCACACCCAAATGGAAAAGCATAGTCAAGTCACTGAGAAAGTTTCCCACATATATCTCAACTAGCCTCCCCCACCAAGAAAGGAGGACAAGGAAACTACAACACCTAATGAGACCTCTTTGTCAACAAGGATTACATATATATTTCAATAATAGCTCACAATTTCAAAGCCAAATATGAATTAGGATCAATTGAAGAGACACCAAAGGCCTACCACAACTACCACAAACTGGAGGAATGTGTCCCCATCATTACCATTACATATAACCCTGCAAATTTATTTTGGATATTCTAAGGGTCCCATTAGGAATGCAATAGTGAGAAAAATCCCTTTTGATACATATGGTCACTCTGAACCGAACCAATCTAATTTATTAGCTCTCGATGTTAGGAAATTCATTCAATTTTGACCCACCTCAGGTGGACAAGGTGCAAAGAAACTAGGAATCATTGCAATATATAGAAAAAGTGGAGATGAGCCATAACATTAGCCCCTTGTTTCTAGAGAGTGGGGGCGTGTGACATGACAATAAGATGATTTCATGGGGGAAGTATAATGTGAGGATAAACATGATAATATTCTTAGTATGAATACTCCCCATTTTCACCCTTAGATAACCTCTCAATCGTGGCATAGATCATGTGGCTCGTGTGGAATCCTATCCATTGTGGAGCAATGTTGTGCATTTTTCAAGATGAAAAATATGTGTTTATATTTTTCTCCAAGGACACTCAAGGGAATGCCATCAAAACTCATCACTCAATTATATTACAGGAAGAGGCAAATATCCAAATTCCCACCCATTCAAACCCCTCCATTACTAGTGGTTGCCACTGGTGGGACAAGCTACTCCGCTTATGACATTATAGTAGTGGTCCACTTAAAAATTACTTAAGATGATGTGGATAACCATGGATGAGGTGGACAAATAAATTTCTCAAGTTGAGTAGGGAATCAAAGCATTATATGTTTCATAATAGCATTTGGAAATTTAGCTCATAGAAGCGACCCAAGATAGGGACATGGAGTGACAAGCCTCACAACGAGTAGAGGATGAAGTTGTATTTGTTTGGATTTAGGTATAGGATTTATGGATTGAGTTTTTCTAGACATATTTGTATTTCTCTAAGGATATTCCTATGGAATGTCTAGAGATAGTATGTGCCTCATGGCATTAGCTATATTAGAGATTCAAGGATTTAGAAAACCAATTACAATATTCCCAGTCCTAGGGATCAAGCAACAAAAAAATAAGTACTAATAATAGCATCTGGAAGAGGAGGTGAATATTGTATGGGAGTAGCTACACAAAGCCACAAGAGAGAGCAAATCAATCTTCATCACTATGTAGAATTGGATGGGTTTGCTAGAGACATGAAATAAGCACGTGGAGGATTTCCTAGAGAATATCAAGTAGATGAATGTGGAACACACAATCCATCACTAAAATTATTGACTACAAAGCCAAATAAAAGAGAGATAAGTCACTTATGATCAACTTGATGCACTACATGAAGTAGTTGTAGCGAAGAAGAAGGTGCTCTAGGAGTTTTGTTCCACAAAAAAATTCACATACCATGTGCTACAAAAAATAAATTCTTTTTCAAATGTAGAATGACATGTCATGGAAAATACATATCCTTTAAATCCAAGCATAAATAAAGAACAAGCATTCATGATTGGTGCCTCTATTATTTTGAGAAAATGGAACTCATAGTTGGATCATTTTTAGTCTTCACTAAACCATGTTTTGCAAATCATCCCTAAAGACCGACCGCTTCATTTGAAGGGAAAAAAATAACAGAATGGTTGAATCAAGGGTAAGTTAATGGTTGGGGTTGGGGTTTGTTGGCCCCTTCATTTTTGGATAGAGGTTACATAAGGAACAATGATATATGAGTAAAACTTAAAGGCATAAGGATCAGTGTCAAAGATGAATCTATCTCTCAAAGAAGTGTAACACAAGTTACATGATAATGGTTAAATATTATGAAACATAAATAATAAGCTGGCATAAGTAATAAATTCACTTGGTCATCCTTACCCATTTTGTAATTTTCTTGACACGACTAACTTTAGAAACTAGTTTTGTGTAAGAAACCTTTGAGAATAAGGGGAAAGACCCATTTCTCATGTAGGAATTTAAAATGACTTATGACATCAGTGTTCGTGAAAAAACCACCAACTTCCCATCCTACCTCTTAAACAATGTTGTATTTTCTGCTAATTTATGAATCAACTCAAGTTATGAATCAACACTTGCAAATGGGTGTAAATATTTGACATGTGAGGAAGAAAATCCAAAACCTTATAGAATTTGGACTCTATGCTTTAATGGGGCATGAAATAGATATCAAAGTGGAGAAAGTGAATCATTGGTTTATCCTTAGGAAAAGGATTTCCATTGTGGATTCAAATTGGAATTTGAATGCACAAATAACATGGATAAATATGAGGCCTTGATCTTGGGACTATATACAGCAAGAAAAATGGGTATAAAGTATCTCAAAATATTTGGGCACTCTAACTTGGTTCTTAGTAAAATAAGGGAGATTTATCTATCCAAACATCCAAGGTTGAATCGACATAATCATTTAACATGGGATGGGTCCAAAAATTTCTTTAATGTTGTCAACATTACAACTATAACCAAAGAAATAAATCATAGAGTTGATAATTTGGAAAAATACACTATAAATTTTAGACCATTGAACCTTCATCATTTCTCCTACTCCATTAAGTTCATACACAAGGATGTTGTTCCTAACAATAGAAAGTAAGGGTAGTTGTTTGAGTATGAAGAAAATATTAAAAGGTTTTTACTGTGGTGGACGAATATACTAAAATGAACATTAATTTAGTTGAGGATGAAAATAATGAATTATACACATGCCAATGTTCTTAGCATGTTTTCCCTCATCTAAATGGAGGCCAAAAAGTTATTCAATTGAAAAGAAAATTTATGCCCAAAGGGTTCGTTGCCCTAGATTTTTTTTGGTATTTTAGTGATGTTCCTCTAAATCCCTCCATGAAGCTAAAACTATCCAAGGTAGATAGAATCTTGGAATAAAAAAGAGCCCAATTTGTCAATTTGTTTGAGATATTGTCTGATGATGAAAATAAGGAAAATTTAAGTGATTACAAGGATTTAAAGATGTATATGTGTGGACATATTAGGACCTAAATACTTATGATATATCCACTATCCAACACCAAATTCTCCTTAATAAAGGTGTTGAACCATCTAGGAAAAAAAAATAGTTGAATCAACTCAAGTTATGAATCGACACTTGCAAATGGGTGTGACTATTTGACATGTGAGGAAGAAAATCAAAATCTATTAGACTTTTGAGTCTATGCTTTCATGGGGCATGTAATAGATATGGAAATGGAGCAAGTGAATTTTTGGTTTATTGTTAGGAAAAGGAATTCCCTCGTGGATTCAAGTTGGGATTTGAATGCACAAATAATATAGATAAATATTAGGCCTTGATCTCGGGATTAGATACAACAATCAAAATGGGTATAAATTAGCTAAAAATATCTTAGGAATCTAACTTGGTTTTTAGTAAAGTAAGGGATATTTATCTATCGAAGCATCCAAGGTTGAACCAACATAAGCATTCATTGTAGGATGGGTTCGACAATTTATTTAATGTTGTCAACATTACAACTATACCCAAAGAAATAAATCATAGATTTGATCATTTGGAAAAATACACAATAAATCTTAGACCATTGTACCTTCATCATTTCTCCTACTCCATTAAGTTCATACACAAGGATGTTATTCCTAACAATAGAAAGTAAGGGTAGTTGTTTGAGTATGATGAGCATATTAAAAGTTTTTAACTAGGGTGGACAAATATACTAAAATGAACATTGATTTAGTTGAGGCTGAAAATAATGAATTAGACATATGCTAATGTTCTAAGCATGTTTCCCCTCATCTAAATGGATGCCAAAAATTTATTCAATTGAAAATTGAGAAACTTTGTGCCAAAAGGTTTCGTCACCTTAGATTTTTTTTGGAATTTTAATTATGTTCCTCTAAATCCCTTTACGAATCCAAAACTATCCAAGGTATCTATATTCTTGGCATAAAAAAGGGCCCCAATTTTTCAAGTTGTTTGAGACCTTGTCTTGTGATGAAAAGAAGGAAAATTTAAGTGATTACAAGGATTTAAAGATGTATGTGTTTGGATCTATTAGGACCTAAATACTTATTATCTATCCACTATCCAACACCAAAATCTCCTTAATAAAGGTGTTGAACCAATTAGGAGAAAACAAAATAGTTGAATCCTCTATTGATGTGGCGATCATCACCCCTATGAGGTATTTTGATTGGGTAGCCAATTTGGTACCTATCATGAAGAAAAATGGAGAGGATATGTGTGGATCACTACCCCTTATCTCACATGGATCAAATGTTGACATTGGTCAATGGATTTCCTAGATACAATCAAGTCAGAATGGACCTAGAAGGTGTGCTCAAAAAACATTCATAACTTTGTGGGGAATATTTTAATATGTAAGGACTCTGTTATCTCTAAGGTTGTTTGATCTTTTACCTTAAGGTTTTTGATTGTGATGAGTTTTTATTTTTGATTTTCACCTTGTTTTACGCCTTATTCTTTGATTGAATGCTATTGTTTTTTTTAGTCTTTTGTACCATCAAAACCTTCACTCATTTAAAGCCATGAACCTATGTATGTGCAAGAGGTTTTATATTGTGGATTGGACTGTTAAAACTGGCAGCATTTCTCAAACTGGAAGCATTTCTCAAACTGGCATCATTTTACAAACTGGCAGCATCTTTTCAAAGAGTATTTTATTAAAAAATTGTTATTCATAAGTACCATGGTATATAAAAATGAGATAATGAGCTGTGATTATATAGCATATTCATGTTCAATAAATTCGGTACTTGGTATGAATACTCCTTAAAAAGCACTCCTGTCCATGAAATTATGAGTTTCATCATGTCATTCATGGGCTTGTACAACTGTTTTGTTTATGGAATTAAAAGCACTCCATGCAATGATTATTAGTACTAATCGTGGCAAGGTCGACAGATTGAATAATAATAATTCATTTTCCCTAAAATCTGTCTTGTTATGCTCTTGCGAACTGGGAGAAGGACATTCAGAGAGTTGTTTTTATACTATCAACATCTATTGTTCAGGATTTATAAATCTATATGATTAAAACAAAAAATTTAGGGTTTGAAACAGCAAGGGTTTGTTTTAATTCTTAATGTTCGTGCTTGAAAAGGGGCAAGGTTACATTGTATAAGTTTCTCTGTGTTTGAAAGTGAGCTGCTGTAGTGTAAATTATCTTTTAAAGAGTATAGTGTGAAGGGGTTTTATAAATGTCGAAGACAACAGAGGAAGAAGATCCAGAAGTCGTGGTAAGAAGAAAACCAGGAGGCTTAATTTGCAGGTTAGAGCCAAATAACATAGAATGGATAATGAAATTTCCAAGATAAGCCCAATTGATGAAGAATGCCGGATGGTTCACCTTCTGTGAGAAATTACAAGGTTATCATTCACAGGTAACTATGTCTTTTATTAAAAACTATAAAGATGAGATGGTTCAGCTTAAAAGCTTAACAGTCAGGGTAAATGAAGATTCTATTGCTGAAGCAATAGATGTTCCAGCATAGGGAGAGATATGGTTTAAACAACATGATTTCCAAGGAGATTACAGTGAGTTTTTGATGCCAGATTTTGAGAAATTAGATTGGAAAAATGGTATCCATGTGAGCAAAATAAATCCAAGTTGGAAAATTCCTTTAGAGATGGTACAAAACTATATTACATGTGATGGCTGGTATGACAGGGTGCTTAAATGCCATTTAAGGTTGCTGATGCACCTTAATGGAAGTTTACAGCTCAATCTCCCATTCTATTTATTAAAAAGCCTTCAAAAGATGATTTCATGGGTTCAAGGCCATCCAGAGCATACTGCTCGATCAGTCTATCATCAAGGTTTAATCAAACTATTGATTTTATCACAGTTGCACAGGGAAGGATGAACCTGGGAAACACTATTGACAGAGCTAGGGTTCAAAGAAAATCCTAAAGAGAAAGGAAAAAGGACGATGGAAGATTTAGACCAGCAAACAACAAATCCCAAAAAACAAATTCAAGCTGCTGTAGAAGAAGGAAAGGATTTTACAGAGAAACCAATTCAGGAAGGTTTGTGTCCTGAAACTTCATTTACAAATGAAAACCCTGAAAAACTGAGTGTTATGCTAAAAAATATAACCTCAAAAAATGAAACTCATAATCAGCTATTGAAGACAGAGAACAGGGATGTGAAGCCAAGGACTAGGTTAGCAAAGAAGTTGCAGACAAAGAAGAAATCATCACATGAAGATGACATGGAAATCGTGATGACAGATGATGCTCTCAGTGAAGAAACTGTACATACATCTAAAGATCAGTATTGTTCATATATTGAGAAGTTTATTGATGTTTAAGGAGTTGTAGGGTCTATACCTGAAGCCTTTTGCACAAACAAACAAGTTGATTTAGAGGATTGCTCAGCATCAAGGACTCTACAGGAAGAAGAAGTCCATATGAAAGAAGAAGACCTGGAAATATCTCCAGAACTAAACCAAGTCAAGAAGTCTTTGTAGACATACAAGGAGCAAACTAGGTATTTACAAAACATTAATGAAAAGTTGATGATAGCCAATAAAAGACTTTGAGAAGATCTGGAGGATAAGGAGGCAGATTATCAAAAGTTGCTGTCAATATCTAAAGATATTCTAAGAGAAAAAAGAACCATCCAGAAGCAGCTCGAACTCATCAAAGCTCAGAGTAAGGAAGACAACAAAGATGCTGAATTTGCGAGATTGTAAAAGCGTTCCCAGGTTTTAAGTGATTTAACTATATTAGCAGAGGCTTCCAAAAGTCTTTAGATGTAGAATTGTAGTTTGCTTTTGAAAGTAATGTTGTTTATTGACAGATGTCTCTTTTATATTACACTTGTACTTAAACACTGTTTAAAGGGGATTGACTTCCCTATTTTTGAGAAGGCTCGATCCATAGAAGTAGGATCTTATAGTTAGCTTAAACAAATAGATATTTTGTATTCAAGGAGAGTCTCTAGATGAGACAGGGGGTGGCAATTGGAGTTATGAAGATCCAGTTTTGATAACTTTCTGTATGACATGAAATACTCTACATCTTCAATACAGGTTCTACTTGATATGAGTATGATTATGATTTGTCTATGTATCTTATAAATTGTGTTTCTTATGATTTATCTTGTATATGGTCCATTGAATCCCATTGCAATGATTCTTATGTTGAAATACAATTATCCTTTAAACTTTTAAAAAATAGAGACAGTCTCATTTCATAATTTCATGATCGTAGTTCCTTTGATATTGGATTTTGTATCTTGTTTTATGTTATACAGTTCTTTAATGATTGTGATATTTTCCTATATCTTTGATTACATACCAGCCTAGTATTTTATCTTGATTTCATTGAAGTATATTTTTGAAAAAGATTTCTTTAAGCTTGAACCCCTGTAGTCTAGGTTCAACTTTAGGGATAACAGACTCCATTTGGATTAATGAATGGGAAAATTTACAAATCAATATGTGATATGCTTGTAGTTTATAGTGATATATCTTCATGACATGGAAGTCTTTCCAAGTAGTCTTTCTAAGAGGGTAGCAAACCATCTAGAGAAATTGAAGCAGGTTTTTCAAAGTGTGGGAAATTTTTCATTTCTCTCAATCCAAAAAAGTGTTTATTTGGGATGGTGGAATGTAAGCTTCTCGGTCACAATGTTTCTTCCTAGGGAGTTAAAAATAATCATTATATGGTCAAAGCCATAGATACCATTCCCCTACCCAAGCATTATAAGGTAATTTGGTCATTTTTGGGGAAAATAAACTTCCTTGAGATATTTATTCCAAAATATGTGGAACTTACCAAGCATATGACTGCCATTATAATTAAAATCAATGACATAAAATGGTATGATATTCCTCAAAATTCATTCTTGGAAACTATAAAATATTTGGGGTGTACTCTTGTTTTAACTAACCCTAACTACACCAAGGATTTTATGATCTTCTCCTTTGCTTACGAGCATATTAAAGTTGCAATACTACAACAGACAAATGATGAGGGTCATGAAAATACTATTGCCTTCTTCAACATGGCCATTGAGAATGCAAATTTGAAGTATAACATCATAGGAAAGCAAGCCTATGCTTTGGTAAAGGGTCTAAATTCCTTCAAAGAGCATGTTATATAGGATTAAATAATTGCCTATGTACCTCAAATTTTAGTAAAATGCATCTTCTTCTAGCTAGATGCAAATGGTACAAGAGGGAAACATATTACCATGATTCAAGAATGCAATATGGTAACTAAACCCACTAAGCTAATAAAAGGACAAGGGCTATTGAAGCTAATGGTTGAGGAAAATTTTGCGAGATGTAGGCATCAACATAGTGAAATAATG
>LPNX010364432.1:508742-523843 GCA_001517045.1 Pseudotsuga menziesii | reverse complement strand
TCTCTCTCTCTCTATATATATATATATATATATATATATATATATATATAAAATAAAATAAATCTAAATGGTGCATCATCAAAATATATATGCACCGGTATGACATTTATGAAAAATGTGCACTGTGAAACACACAAGTAATTTTGAAAAACATTATGACAAGGATAGTCAAGATAGGCCAGCTCCAAACTAAATCACATCATTATATCGATTCAAGAGAAAACCAAGGCCCCGTATACTAATATATATAACCATCAAAATAGAAAGAGAAATAGAATTCACAAAAAAAGAAAGAAGAACCCTAGGGTTTGCAATGATAAATGTAACTTTGAAGGAAGAAGAACACAAGGGTTCACAACAATGAAGATAACTCTTATATCCTATTTTCTGCAAAGAAATATAAAAAAATTATGCCAGTTTTTATTCTATTGGAGGAAAACTTACTTCAAATGTATCCTCTACAGAGTTATATGTGTCCACGACAATCCCTTATGAAATTTCTCTTCAAAGAGATATGTCCCTTTAAACTCTTCCATGGTAAATCTCTCTTGCATAAGTCACTCAAAATTTTTCCTAGAAAAGGTTTAGGGATTAGGTTTTTTTAACTTGTAATCTCATTTCATTAAAATTAAATTATTTCTCTTTTTCAATTTCATATTTCGTCCCATTGAAGATAAATGTGTGCATATATCTTTTTTTCAATTAGGATTTCGGTGCATCACTCAAATAGTTGCACACCAGTGCGCTATAATCATAAAATCACACAATAGGAAAATAGAATAGATTTTTTCACAATTTTTTGGCCGAGATTACGGTGCACTAAATATACCTTACCACAGTGGTGACAAAACAAGACAAAAAATGGAAGTGTAAACTTCCACAATTAATTTTTTGTAGAGGTTTGTCCTTTGCAAAGGTGGCTATAGAGGTTTTAGTCGGTGAGAATATTTAAATAGCACACTGATGCATTTGTCTTATTAAAGCATATCGATGTGCCAATACAATATTTATCACACCAACTACTTTATTAAAAAATAGAATTTTGCATGCTTCCCAATTTATTCTATAATGAAGACATATTAACTATGTTTTTAACTCAACTACAGGAACAAAAATAGCAATAAATCAAATGGTTGATTCCTCAAATTCCAGTTTATTCCATATCATTCCAAGTTCAGTTCCATGTTTCCATCACTAGTAAGTCCATATTTATTTTTATTTGATTATCTATTTGAATGTATATTTTCTTTTCACACGCATTTAAATAACTGTGCATTGACTTTAGTAGGATGTATGGTTCCATATCAAGTTTGGATGCACATGATATTCCACCACTCCCAAAAAAAGCACAAGGTATTTTTTGCAGCAACATACTGTAGGTAGATGGTAGATGAAAATGGAAGGCCATTTTACCCTATCAACTGTAACATGCCATCATCCAGTAACCATCATGGACCATTGGTAATTCAATGTGAATGGGTTGTTAATAAACTATAACTTTTACATACCACCAAATGCTCATAAAAAATGGCTTACATTGGGACTACATTTAGACTTCCCCTTGGGGCACAATAAAAAGATCATTGAATGATTATTTTTTTGTATTTTCATTGGATTTAACACTAATGCATTGCTTAATTCCACATTTGTTTTATAATTTGGTTGATTGCATGTGTACTACTGGAAGGAAAAAAATTAGTGCTTCTAAAAATTGTTTGGTATAATGTTTCAACATGCTAAATGCATTGTATTTAGTAATATTATCATTTTAATGTTCAACCTTTTTGCAACTAGGATTCCGATGACGTTAAACCTATCAACAATTTATCGTTGCACCCCAGTAACATGTAAAACCTAGAGAATTTTGTTAAATGAGTAGATCTCAGAGAGGATTCATACAAAGCATGGTTGAATCAACCACCTATTCAATGGCGAATATGTCTCAAGTCATCAACTTAGAACATATATAGTAACACTAGTTATTCATGGGTTGGGAATGAAAACACTGACATAGGGGTGGGTATGGATTATTTATTATGGGATACCCATTTCATGGAGGAAACATATGTTGTTAAATTCATTCCAAAAATAGGAGCTGAGAACGATGCTAATTTTGATGAAGCCTTCTTCAAAATCCAAAATTTTTCTTCTACCACCCCTCTTTTTGGGCATGGATCAAGGTCTACCCAGCTAGGGACAACAATGTTATAGTACAACTTGAAATCAATGCATGTTATGTCAAATGCATGGTTATCATAACTACTAAGGTAACTAACCATCTATTCGTCATTAATTCAACTACAAAAGAAGAATGTTACATGCGTAATGACAATGTCATTTATATTTCCCACTAATTATAGTTTACTAAAAAAAAGGTGCTTCCAAGTGATAAATTCCTCTCAAACAACAAAAAAGATGCAAAGAAACTATTGAAAAAGTTTCGTGTTGTGTACATGTCATATCATGTTTATATGTGTTAGGATTATTAATCCTCCCTTGTCCAAATTTGGTCATATGTCTAAATTGGGAGTCATGTCTAAATCGGGAGTCCATCCAGTCTATTTATAGTCATTAACACCATTGGGTCCACTTGACCTAATTGGGGCACATGTTTCAGTTACTAAAGTGTGGGGAACACTAATTGAGGCTCACTGCCACTTATTGCACTTGATTGCATAAGTTTAGGAGCCTCCTAGATAAATCCCTACAATTTAGGAAGCCACTGGGAGTGCCAAAACCAACCAAGGTCAGTTCACTTCAGTTAATGACTAGTCAAGCTAAGTTAGGAGTTAGTTACATTCAGTTCAAGTCCTCTACATTCAGTTAGCACTAGGTTTACTTGACTGCACACATGTGGGGCGCATTTCTCACCTACCACAGTCAACTAACCTTAGTCAACACTGAATGTAACACTTTAGTTGTGTTTTAGAGCTCTGATGAACTCCGGTTATGGTTTATACAAGGTCAGTTAACCACTGAGTCCTACGATAGTGATTTAGACAAGGTCTTGGTTACCTACAGTCAAGTAGAGTCTAATCAATTCAAACTTCCTAATGTGGATTCGAATTGCTTGTGGCTATTA
The DNA here is from genome assembly GCA_001517045.1 of Pseudotsuga menziesii. Taxonomy (NCBI): domain Eukaryota; kingdom Viridiplantae; phylum Streptophyta; class Pinopsida; order Pinales; family Pinaceae; genus Pseudotsuga; species Pseudotsuga menziesii. The sequence goes on along the minus strand of LPNX010364432.1, from coordinate 520,761 downwards.
AATCCATTTTACTTCTTTGTAATTATCATCGGATTACTTTTTTGATTAATGCAAGCATTCACAGCTGCAAGCCTTTTGCACTGTTTCATTCTTCAATTGCTGAGTAAATTGTGAGATCCACTTTGTGAGTTGTGTATTTGTCTACAGATCTATATGCTCAAATTTACAATATGAATGATTGTATTTTATACATATCCGAGTACATGGAGAAAGAGAGATGTCCTAAATGTGGGCATGATAAGTACTGGATATTGATAAAAAAGGGTAAGAAGGCACATGGCCCTCCTCATAAGACATTGTGGAACATGACTATAATCCCAAGTATTCAAATAATTTTTCTTTGCAAATAATTAGCCATGTTGCAAGGGTGGAATGCTTCGCACATAAGTGAGCCAAGAGTTATGTGGATCCCTACAAATTCAATAGCCATGAAGCATATAGAGGATACACGTCTTAATAAATTCAAGGATGAAGTATGAAGCTTTCGATTGAGCATAGCCATCGATGGAATTAACTTGTATTCCCTCCACAACACCAATTATTATGATTTCCTAGTGGTAGTGATCAATAACAATATCCCTCCATGGTTCTGTGAAGAGAAAACATATTATGTTGGGTCTTATAGTTCCTAGTAGAAGGAAAGTGAAGAATATGGATGTCTACCTCCAACCATTGATAAAAAAATTAAATAAATTATGAGAAGGGATATAGATATGAAATGTATCAAGATCCATCTTGGTGGAGAGGTATTTTATGTTTTATGCCATATGTGCATACACCACGCATGATTATCTAGGACTAGGAGTTTGCTCTGGTAAGCATGAGGATTAATTTTCTTATATACGTAATGTTATTTCATAAACATATTTTGGTGCAAGCACCTAATTTACTACTAACACATTCTATATACAATAACATTTCAAGTCTTGTAACAAAAGTGTACCATGAATGTAAATTTCATGTATATTCAATAAAGGTTAGGTAATCCAACCACCTATGAAATCCAATGTACTATTTCTTGAGGGTGTCACTCCTAGAAGACCACCCTTATAGAAGAGCATCATCTTCCTTCAATGATAAACAATAGAGAACCCAGAGACCTGACGTAATGACATTGACACACTGTCTTATGGCATATGACAGAGACGAGAAGGAAATTGCATACTTTTTTTTTATTAAAATGGGGAACCTATGTTTGATAACCTTGAATTTTTTGACACTTACGTTGAGAAAATTCTCATTGGGTTGAAAATTAAATATATGTTTAATGAGTTTCCATAGTGGGAGCATCTTAATATTTTCCACTTACTATGATCCAATGCATATATTCAAAATGTTTCATCTTCTTTATGGAGGCACATATGATCAGAAAAAAAAAACACATTGGTTGTTAGGAGAGATAGTATTTTTTCAAGTACTAAAAATAAACATTGACCAAGAAAATAAAGCAGAGGAGAGACCAAAACCTCTTGGTCTTTTAAAGAAGGTGATGTCCCATTGATTTTGAAGAAATATGATTTTTCTTTGGCAAATGATGTTATATTCACTATAAAGATGCCTTCATTGCATGGGTCAACTCTACCACGCTGCATCATAACATAAGAAGAATTGTTGGGTTTGAAATCGTATAGCCATATAAACATACTAAGGGTATGTATGTCAATTGCATCCTTCTTTTTCTATAGTTTAGGTTTTAATATGCTATACATTAATATTTTGTGACAATCAATTTGTTATGGGTTTTTTTGTATTGTGGTTGTGTGAAACATGACTTCCCCCAGTATCTACTCCGAGTCATATATAAATTATCTACATTCACACATTGGATTACATCAAAGGAGATTCACATGGATATCATTCTATGTTTGTGTTGAGATATAATTGAGATTGTTTGTATGCTTGAGAAGGAATTGCCCACAAGTTTCATGGACTTACAATTCCATCTTCAAATTCACCTACCCGATGAGGTTTAATTAGTTGAGGTAGTATCATCTCATTGGAGTTTATTCTTGGAGAGGTACATGAAAAGGTTGAATGGGTTTGCTAGATGGAGGCAAAAAACTGACGGTTCTATGGTGGAGGGGTACATAGTATATGGGTTATTCTACTACATAGTGAATACATTAAGAAAATCGACGACACACCAAGAATAGTTCTTTGGGACGACCAATGAGATGAATACAAACGGGAAGGGGAGATATGTTATCACAAAAAAATTGCACACCTACAATGATTTTGTGATTCACATGGTAAAGTGTCATCAACATACAATATGAATCCAACCAAAGACATCTTCATAATATCCAAAGATCATATTGAATCCAAAATGGCCCCAAATAAGTTAAATTCCACAACAATGTGGGTTAAAATATGTTTACATGCACTACAACATGTACTTCTATAACAACACTTGTGTTGCAACATTGTTTTCCCCTCGAGATCCGTGAAACTAATACAAACGGCGGGATATCACTCACCACTAGTGCATTGAAGACTCATGAAATCTCCACCTACCCAAAGAATTTGAATTTTGGTCTTCCACACACTTGGTTTCCTTATATGGCCTCTTGGTGTACTTTGGATCCAAAACATGGCTCATTGGGTTCATACTATGATCTTGTTATTTCTTGTCCACCTCTTGGCCTATAAAAGAAATCCATGGCCATGATTACTGTAAGAATAATTTTGAGCAAGTTTATATTGTTAGAATTGTGATTGAGCTTCCTCTTAGCTCACCTTTTCCCTCTTCTCAATAATTCACCATAACTCCATTTCCTCCTTCCCTCTAGGGGAAAGTGCTCTTCTCATTTCATTCCTTAACCATTTTACTAACATAGTTGGACAAGAAATGCCTCCATCATGAATATTATTTCCTCCTTTTGGATATCACTTCTCCAAGGTGTTGTACTAGCTTAATCCTTGGGTATATACAAGTGGTTTGGCTCACATTGATTGTTGTAGTTTGCATCCTCTACTCCCATTGCCATTTTTTTTAGTTTTGCTATCATATTCTTGGTTTTATTTTGTTTCCCTCTAACAATATATTGCAATACCACTTGGGTCATTATCCTACCACCACAAAGGGGCTCCAAATACTAAGGCCTTGCTGCAACCTACAAGGCCTAGCCCCATTCCAAAGTGGGAAGGCACTCTTGTGCATTCTTTCCCAAAACAGTATTAATGGCGACTCCACTTAATTTTTGTTTCATTTATATTTATTTAGGTTGTTGTTTGTAGAGTGGTTAATTTATGGTATCTTGTTCCTTGTAGGTGAAAAGGACTATCCCTCTCAATATTGAAATTTTACCTCCATCTGGTCGGTTAATCCGTTTTACCAGTAGTGCATCTCCTAGTGTCTCTGGTGCATTGACAGTCGTTTTACTAGTAGCATAGCTCTTAGTGTCCCAAAAATTCTGACAATGCACTTATACCTTCAACATATGCATGTATAATTCATTTTAACAAACTCCCACCCGCGTGGTTGATCTAACCTGAATCAACGCACTTTTCTCTCATTGTGCCCGTGCTACAACACTCTAGTGAGTTTTTCCATGTTGCAGCGCAGCTGTAAGTTTTATTTCCATGTTTTTTGTTCTTTCTTTGATTTTAATCTTTTCATCCAACAATCTATAGCACAATAGCTACTCACTAATGAACTGGTAATTTATTAATTTACAGTGGTTACTTGTTCTTGTAGTAATTATCCCACCTAGACTAATATTAGGAAGTAAAGGGGTCATTCGTCAAAATCTACATAGGTATCACATATTGAGGCTCCCCAAGGACCTCATTGTTGTCACTATTATTCATGACATTTTATGGTTCTTTGATTTTACTTCAACATATTTAGTCTAAAGTAGTGTAGGATCCACCTTTTGCACACAAGAAAGGACCTAAAGACCCTTCCATTTCCTAATTATGCTATTCATGATTTATGTGAATCAGAAAAGAGATTGAAGGGTGAAATACCTCCATTGCAAACTTGCATTTTATTTTTGTAAACACCATTAGTTTGTTTAGAGCTCAAAGTTAAAATTTACATTACTTTTGTTTTGAGCACTCTACTTAATTTCAACAATACCATTTTCTTTCATCACATGTGTTTTCTCACTTGCACACACTAAGGGACCTACAGACTATTTCCACCCAAGTATCCTCTTCATTATTTTAGTGAATTATAAAGGAAGGGAATTGTGAAATACCTCCCTTACACACATTTAATTCACAACAAAATCCTTAAGAAGAAACCATTGTAAAATGATAACCAACTAAAATCATTTATAGGAGGTAATAAAACAACATTTTAGTTTGGTAGGATTGATTGGGCTAGGAATCCAAACAACGCCCACCAATATAATTTCATTAGGCGTATTTTTGAAAGATAACATTGTTGTCTTTTAGGGTGCTTTTAAATCCTGCTATAAGCAAGTGTTCAAAGAGATCCCGGATAAAAAGTGTATATGATACAAAGGAGGTAAAATCCAAGGTATAGCTGCCCTTCTCTCCACTACAAGGAACTAACCTTCTTGTTAGGGAGACTAAAATATACCATCTAGGCCCAGCTGTTGATCCACACTTAATGCAAGCTAATCAATGGCTAAACTTAGCGCATCGCTACAGAACACTTGGGAGTGCAAGTGATTCATGAAGTAATCTATTTCTATTGGAAGGTGTTACCAAGTCTTCTTGATTGGAACATTGGCCCCATTGCTGGTACAACTTTTTTTTAGTTACCTCCACTAGTTGATTGTTGTTGGATTCCACTATCACCATCAATTGTGCTTTTGGGAGGCCCAATTACATTTGAGAGGAAGGAAGTTAGGTATTTTAGGTATTTTAGGGGATTCACACTTATTTTTTATTTTCTAAATAGAAGCTCATTAAACTTGTAATTCGATAACAACCTACATGTGCACACCTTTTCACTATGACCATATTGCACATACCAATCACATGTTGCACCAGTTTGCATCCAATGTGGTTGGAATAATTTTGTATTTGTCTATATTTTGTTTATTTATCACCCTTCACTCACACTTAACAACTAGAATTTCACCATTGAGGAACACCCCCCCCCCCCCTAAGGTAGTCTCGACAACTGCAATTCCTCTCCCATCTCTCTAGGGGTGTCTTTCCTTTATCTCCCCCTGGAACATGAGGGATATCACCTAGTTGGGGCTGCTCCCAAGACACATTGATTGGGTCCTATAGGCAAGGATATAACTTTCTTAATTCACTCTCTCCCCTTCGAGAAAGTGTTGACCCTTTCCCCTCCTCTTCTCGTGGAAGAGGATGACCTTTGTTGACTCCCCTAGAGAAAATGCCCCACCTTCTTCCCCTCCTATGGGAAGAGGTCATACCAAATCTTAATATTCTCCTATAATACAAATATCACCACCCCATATTCCAAGATCTTCCCCTAGAGGAAACAACAATCAAAATAACATGGCGCCCCCCAACCCAAGTCTACCATTCCTGGCAAGTTTAAACCTCCCTGATATATCCAAACTAGTTAATGATCCAGTAGCTCATGATGCCAATTGGCCAGATATGCCTGGAAATATACTCTCAGACATCCCTACATTTGAAGGGAAGCAGGGAGATAATATTTCCAACCATATAATGTATTTCCACCTTTGGTGTTCCTCTAATAGCATAGTGGAGTATTCAACACGTCTCCGTCTTTTCCAAAGAACCATAATTGGTACAACTACAAAATGGTACACAAATTTGACAAGAGCCTCTCATACCACATTTGCGACCATCACCAAATCATTTATATCCTACTTTCAATTGCCAATAAGGCATGATATTAACCTCAAATTTCTCAAAAAATTTCAACAAAACACAATGACACACATAGTGGATCACATCCGTGAATGGGGTCATCATCACACTTTGTGCACAATGGAAATTCAACCTCCATTCCTTTTGGATTAGTTTCTCAAATAAATCCAACTAGCTATTGCAAAGGATGTGGCTACATAAATGCTAGAAAAGGAGGAGGAAGCAATTCTCAAATCCCAACACTTTGACTTCATTTATTCCCAATCAAGGTATTTGTACACTATACTACCAGATGCCTCCTATCATAGATTATTAGATCCTACTGCTGTAGGGATGTCACAGTCCACATATGGATTGTTGGATCCATTTCCTCGCAAGGTAAATCCCCCCCACAAACAAATCTTGCACCACCACCCATGATGGAAAAAAACCCACATGTCCTTGTTGTGTCAACTCCCACTACTACTATGTTGAGTTATTCATTTGGACATCCCTAGAATGGAACGTACAAGCCTATATACCCTAGTACAATCCATGTAGAAATGGTTCTTCAAACAAAAATGGCATCACCCATTCCTACATCCACATCATATACAACACAACCAACCTATATCCCATCCTTACTACCCATATCCATGTCCCTTCCCCCCTATAACATCTATGCCTCGTATGGGATTCAACTTTGTCCAACCTTCTATGAAACAAAAATATCAACAATTTGAGAAAATAAATATCGATAATCTCCCTAATCCTTAGAATCAGGGGAAGAATAAGAGAAAAAATAGATAGCCCCTACAACAGGGGTAGGGGGGCAACAAAGTTCACCATTATAACCTAAATTAGGGTAACCAGCCATCATAAGGGAGAAATACCCCCAAGAAAGGAAAGAATTCCAACTCAAGGAGTAAGTTCCCTTGCTCGATATGTGGTGAGTATGGCCATTACACTCACCATTGTCCACTTCTTCCCGACTTCCAACAGTTGGTGAGAGAAAAGAAGTAGACACCCACAAACCCTCCTCAGGCTCCTCCTGCACCACAACCCCATCAAGTTGTTTTGAAACAAATATTTTTCGATCAAGGAGTGGTTACCAAATATCTAGATCCTTCCCCCCTAGGTGATGTATATTTCCAAACCATTTACATGAACTCAACATTGACCAACCTTCAGACCTGCGCCAAAGGGTACACCGATGCTGACACCTCACATGTCCTTGAAGAGACTTCAATTCCTTTAGGAGGAACTTTGTAGATTTTGTTGCCAAGCATAAATAAAATTATAAGGACACCCAAATCACAACTGAGGCATACACCTCATAATCCCCACTTGAAGGTTGCTCATAATTACAACATTGTAGATGAATTGTCACAATAACCAGTCGTCATGTCAACATTATAAGTACTTCAATATTTACCTTCACAATGAAAGGAACTCTTTAATGCACTCGATGATGTTAACCCTTTTGACACAAAATATGTGACTTTTGACCTCAATTAAGGTGAACCACGACTACCATCATTGGTCGCTTTCCAAGTCCTAGTGATGGTAAGAACATCATCATTCATTGATGCATCATTGATGAATGCGCATCCACATGCGTTACATCTTCCAATGTTTGGAAGAGATTGGTACCCCCTGAGTTGGTCCCATCCTCTATCTCTCTTCATGCATATGATGGAAGACCATCCTAACCATAAGGATTGTACTAGAATGTCCCCATTGAGATAGGGGTAGGATGGTGCTGATAGATGTTGAATTTGTTGATTCTCAACTAGACTACAACATCCTCTTGGGTTTTAGTTACATGTACTCCATGAAGGTGGTAGCTTCCTCAATATTCTGAATCATGATGTTCCCCTCAATTGGAAAGTGGTCACCCTTGATCAACTTAGCTACTACAAACCCCAAGCATCCACCAATTCTAACAACGTCTTAGCCACAGTCAGAGAAGAAATTACGACATCTTATGTTGAGATTATACCAAGTGTACAAGGATTCTGGTCTCCTAGAAGAATATTCAGCCCCACCTAAAATTCCCATTATAACAAAGGGAATCATGTGTACCTATTTCACCACTAAAAAAGAATCTTCCACCCTAGATGTATCCTCATCATAAACCCCATCTAATTATGGAATGGAGCAGGTCCTCAACCCTTTTGTGCATCCTCCAAATTTTGTTTTTGTACCCTCCTACAGGAGTGCAAGGAACATCAGGCTTAGTTAACACTCTCAGGACTCATGTTAGGACTCCTGGTGTGGTACCTTACACAACCATTCCCATATATGGCTTCAAAATGCGTCACACATTATGAGATGGTGTTGGTCCAATGAGTCATCCGTATAGCTCCACTTATTGATCCCACGCCACCTTTGACGTAACCACCACCAATGGTTACAATACCACAAAATCAAGGATTTATTCAACATAATCCAAACACCCCCACCAATGTAGGTATCACCCAACCTAAGTTGAAATCCCCCTCCACAGTCAACCATTCCCTTGAATCCTCATCAAGGGCACCTAAACTCAACATGAAAGGAGTTACTCAAAAAATGCTAAAAGCACCCATCATGCATGATACGCCCACCATGCAGGTCACACCCCCTTTTTATTTCTGTGGTCAATACAGTCATGCAACAAATATGTGCCCTACCTTACCAGAGCTCACAAACTTTATCAATACACCTGTGAGTGCCACACAGTCCCTAAAATTTGAGACTACGGGCATATCAACCCCTTGACCCCTAATTCCAAATACCTACACACCAACAAGGCATGTTCTATTTGTTCTCAATATGGGCACTATACCCACCACTTTCTTGATCTACCTCATTTGTGGAATGCATGGGAAACCATTCATCTTACGCAAATGACAGAGTAACCCTAACTGAGGTAGCTTCCATCAATATGGTTACCACTGATGTAGTTACGGAAATTGCGTCTCCATATTTAAACCATTAAAAGACACCTACATCACCTCAATAAAACCCTACTTATAAAAACCATGATACCCAAACCAATGGATCCACTTCATGTGGGAACCATAGCCATATGATTCCTAGTCAAGTAGGCCCACATCCCTACAACACCCCTAACACCAAAGATAGTTCCAATCATACGATCACACCCATGTCGGGCATGTGCCGATACTTATCACTATTCATTTTAGTGCCCCATTTTACATGCTCAACATGAATCTCACCTTCAATATATGCATCTCCATGAACAATTATTCCAAATCAGTGTGCCCCCATGAGAAACACCACAGTATAAAATTGTTCCCATGATAGGCGACACTATTGAAGATATATTCCCCTCAGCTGGACTACTCACAAGTGAGGATTCATATTTATTTGACAAGGAGTCACACTCCCCCAATGACAACCCTCCTCCTCTAATACCAAACTAAACCTTATTGGGATCCTCCATTTTACATCAGGAAAATAATTATATACCCCTAAGGGCATGATGTATTTCCCCATCATAAGTAGAATTTTCCCATGGTGCACTGATTGAATCCATTGCTCATTCCAAAGTTTCAAAATTCATAAAAAATCATCTTATGTTTTCAATCCCATATATCAAAAAATAAAAGTCATCCTTTGTTCATAATGCCGATCGATGCTAATCAAAACAATTCCTTTGGATTCACAAATGACACAAGTCGTTGGTATAAAAATCTAGCGTCACCTACTTGGGCCATTTATATCCCCACAAAACTCCATACCACACAGATGGATTCTACTTGGGGGAACTTACAAACAACCAATCCAAGTATGATGTTGTTATAGGTTTGTTGATCGACACCATCTATTTTGGAAAAAATTGTCTGCACGTCTACCTAGATTCCAATCTAGTGGCGACACAACCCAATAATGTCTTCCATGTCCTCAACTCACTTCTCTTTCAGAAATACATTTGCGTACATTGTTAAGATTATTAATTAATCGTCCCTTTGACCACATACTCTATTTGTTCATTTTACTAGCTTAGGAGGTCATTATCACTTCACCAATGCATGGGGGACACACCTAGGGGCCACCTACCACTCATTGTTCCTATTTGCATGAGTTTAGGAGCTCTTGGGATCAATCCCTATTATTTAGGAACCCACTCTAAGTGCCACCAGCAGTATCCAAGAATTGACCCTAGTAGGTATTCAATTATGTTCAGTTATGCTCCGATTCCCATCAGTTAGATCACTCTCACTCATCCTAGCGCCAATTTCCATGATTCAAGGGAGGTTGGGCACATTTACTCACCTACCCTCTTCAGTTAACTGGTTGTGAACTATTTTAGTGATATGGAGTTGCAACAGTGAGCTCTACTGGTGATTTTCCCACACTAAGATAGCTCCAAAGTCAGTCCAAGTTGGTATATTCGAATAATATATTAGGCATTTGAATTATCCTATTTGTATTACCATTGTATTACATATTTGATATTGTTTAATGGATGCAATATCATTATTCCAACTTTGTCTCCATGTGTGTGCAATTTTTCCTTGAATAATTGAGTAGAGTTTACTGAATTCTCTCTCTCTTCTGCAACATTCATTATCCATTGAATTCATGCAGGACCGAGGATCCATTCTTCACTAAAATTAACATGGTATCAGTATAGGTATTTAGGACAACTTCAAACCTCAAAAACTTCCATTGATGCACCAGAAGCAATTGGGTTTGACATAAATCCTAGTATTCTTGCATTTCTCCCCCTCGATTCTATCCAGAGAAGTATAGCCAGGTGTGATGTACCTAGAGAATGCGCACATGTCAAAGTGGAGAGTGTTTGAATTGGATTGATAGCTAATTTAAGTGTTTTACAATGTTTTTTTTGTAGGTACAACAATTTCTTTGGATTTGAGATCAGTTCTTCTTCTATCACCAATCAATTATGCCAAGTAGAAATTGAAGATGGTTGCATATCTTGAGAGCCATGATATCTTTGATGTGTCTATTGGAGCTGGTGAAGAATCTTATGAAGAGGAAAATGCTTGGATAAATTACTATGATAGAGCATATGGTAGTATAGGTATGGTAATGTATCTTAATATGCGTTATCTCATGGATTCTGCTGAGTATCCATTCGAGCTTTGTAGAAATATAGATAGAGATTTGGTGTGCAGAAATAAGTAGATAATACCTGGAGAGAATCCAACACCTCCTCGAGTGTTCTTCCTTCAAATGTCTCGGCCTAATTTCTCTCTGATGAAGTTGTTAAAGATGAATAAATAACAGAATCTTCAACTCATTCAATTCGAATTGGTAAACGTCTCCTTGAAGAGATTCCTCTTGTTGCTATAGAAGTTTATGAGATATCCCATATCTCATCTTCTCATATAGCTGATCCAGAAGAAGACTTTCAAACCTCCATTTTTTAAGAGGAACTCTCCTTCCATCCTTCTCAGTCATTCTCCAGTGATTCTTTTATTCAAAATTTTGTGCAAAGTTTTCGAGTGTCTGCTTTAGAAACTGAATAAGAAATCAATTTATCTCTCTCTAATTTTGTTGCTGGTGTGCATACAAGTGATTTTTTGGATGTTTTGGAAGAAATATAAGATTTGGGAAGTCATCCATTCACCCTCATTGATCTAGTGGTTCCAGAAAATTCCTACCTGATTGCTTGCACCAATTCTTAGAGTTTGATTTAAGAAGGAGAAAATTGTGCATCTACCATCTTAGTGGCACACTTGGAACCCTTGTTCCTCATTCTTGGATCTGATATCACCTTATTTGGTTCAAAGTTCAAGTTTCAAGACCTTTCAGTTATGCTTGGGTCTAATCTCATCACTATTAGTGTGAAAAATCAAGCACTTGAAGTCTCTTTCAATTCGACTACTGGGGATTCTATATCAGTTTCTTCTCATGAGTTTGTTGATATCAAATATTGTGATTTCATGGATATTTTGAAAGTTAGATCAGATTATAGAGTTCCTACATTCGCTCTCCTTGGTATCATATCTTCTATTCCTTCCTACATGATCACATGCACACTTCCTTAACAGTGATAATGAAATTGGCTACATCTTGCATTTGCTTGGACACTTTCTCCTCACACCTGGAGAGGATTTTTACCTCACATGGTTCAATGTTCAAGGCTGCAACATCTCAGTTTCTTGGGTTTACCTCACATGGTTCTAATTATCAAGCACATTTTCTCTCTCTCATAAGTTTACCTCAGTTTCTCTACATGGTTTTGGTTTCCATCTTACAATTGTCTATGTTCCTT
>LPNX010364432.1:460653-508639 GCA_001517045.1 Pseudotsuga menziesii | reverse complement strand
ATCACCCGCCGGCCAATCGGAAGAGGAAAGCTGTTCGATCACCTGCCGTTGCGGAAGCCAAAAGAACTAGTCTTCCGATGTAAGAAGTCTGCCGACGCCGATTTGGTTGTGCCGCCGATCAGAAGGAGAAAGAAGATCATGTTCTGCCATTGCGGCTGCCGAAAGGACTAACCTTCCGAAGGGTTAGAAGACCCGATTGCCTATGTTAGTTCTTAGCGGACCCGACAACCGATGTACATCGGAACAATTTAGTTGATTCAACCACTGATATAGTAGAGGAGTTAGTGATTTGGGGAGTCGAAACGTCGGATCAATAGTTGAAATGGGAGCCGATTCTGCACAAAGAAAATTTGAGTTTTCCGTGGGATTTCTTAACAGATTTTGACTATTTTTCAGTGGGATTTTTAGCTGTTTTACAATGAATTTTTAGGGTTGAAAAAGAGAAATTGGCAGCAATCTTATGCGCCAGATTGGGAGAAAACCAATGATTTACAAAAAAAAACAAAAAAACAAAAAAAAAACGAGGGTGCTGCCCTCGACCCGCCCTGCAGTGGCGCAGGGAAGCCACAAGGGGAAAAGCCCCCTTGACCCCCATTGTTCCCCTGAGATAGACATTCTTTGATGAAGAAAATCTAGTGTTTGGGAAAAACTTGTAATTTTATAATTTTCCAAGAGAAGGTAAGTAATGCTGGTTTATATTAATGTTATGTATCTAACAGTTATGTTACTAACACGTCTGCAGAGTCATAGTCACCTTCCAGGGAAGTATTCCAGGTGGTGCAGTTTGACAAGTATGTGGTGGTTCAGTATGAGAACCCATGATGGGTATGATGCTCGGGATTCTCTTGAGCGAGCAGAAGATGCCATGGGAGAAAATGTCCGTAATAGAAATGATGACATTGAGTCTAATGGAAGGAGATTCCAAGAGACACCGTCAGATGTTGCAGCCACCATGAGAAGCTTGATCAAAGCCCAGGAAGAGCAGCATCAGTTAAATGCTGCTATGTTGCAGATTTTGACATACTTGCATAGAAAGATAGAATCCGAAAGAGGTACAACAAGACCAGAAGGCAGTAAGAGCAGTACTAGGAGAAGGAGAAGGACTTCTAGTGGATCATCCGATTCTGAAGAATCCAGTGGGGATTTAAGTTCTTCTTCTCATAGAAGGAAAAGAAAGAGACACCATAGGGATTGCTCTCGGGATGAATTTAAGAAAGCTAAACCTCCTACATTTGATGGTGAGGTAAAGACGGGACAAGAAGCTGAGGCTTGGCTTCTTGGAATAAAGAAGTACTTTCAAGTGCATGACTATTCAGGAAACATGAAGGCAAGAGTTGCCATATTCAATTTGAATGGAAGAGCATCCATTTGGTGGGAACACTTCAAGCAAGTAAAGAGGATCAGTGAAAGGAGACTTAAGTGGAAGCAGTTCAAGAAGTATTTCAAGCAAAAATACCTCTCTGACAGGTATTACGATGACAAGATTAAGGAGTTCCATGAGCTAAGACTGGGACAGTGGACCATGGAAGAGTATGCCAATAATTTTTTGGAGCTGTTGAGGTATGTCCGGTACATCAGAGATGAAAAAGTGAAGGTCCAACATTTTCTGAGTGGATTACCTTATAAAGATAGAATTGAGTTTTATGAGCCTAGAACTCTTGAAGAAGCAATAAGAAAAGCTAAGTATTGTTATGAGCAAAGCAAAGGTAAGCCGAATTACCACAAGGCATGGAAGGATGAGAAGAATGAGAAGTTTGACCAAAGGAAGAAAGGTTTCAAACCTTCTAGCTTCAGGAATCAGCAAAAGCAGCCGTCTCAAGCTGCGAGTAAGCCAGTTGGGGTGACCGGAGAAAAGCCTAAAGATCCACAACAGAATAGAGGACCACTTCATTGTTGGAAATGTGGAGGACCCCACATGCGCAGGAATTGTCCACTCAAGAATGAGAGTGCAAGGCCAGCTTATAACGTCCAAGAAGCAGAAACAGTGGGTCAAGTAGCAAGGGCAGTCCCTATGATTTATGCAGCATTGGAGGATCATCAGGAAGATCACCAGTCAAATGTAGTTGAATTAGCAGGTAAGATTGTTGAGCAATCTGTTTCTATTTTGATTGACCCCGGTTCTACGCACAGTTACATTACTCCTAGAGTAGTGGAGATTTGTGCTTTTAAGAAAGTAAAGCATAGGAAGTCTTGGTTAGTTCAGCTAGCCACTGGAACTAAGAGAAAGGTTAGTGAGTGGTAGAGAGGTGTCGATTGGCCATGAATGGATTGGTCACGTGTGTAGATCTGAATGTTCTACCGCTTGGTTCCTATGATGTTCTCATTGGAATGGATTGGCTAGAATCTCACAGGGTAAAGCTTGACTGCTACAATAAGACTTTCGAATGCATGAATGAAGAAGGAAACCTAGTAGTTGTGAAAGGTATTCCAAAGGTGATTTTAGTGAGGCAGGTTTCAACAATGCAGTTAAAGAAGTTCTGTAGGAAGGGTTGCCAGTTGTATGCAGCTCATATTTTGGAGGCATCAGGGGATGAAACTCCTAGGTTGGAGGACTATCAGGTGTTACAGGAATTCAGGGATGTGTTTCCTGATGAGATTCCAGGGCTTCCTCCAAAGCGGGACATTGATTTCACAATTGAACTTGTGCCAGGAGCAGCACCAGTGTCCAAAGCACCCTACAGAATGAGTACGCCGGAGATGCAACTGCAAGAGTTCTTGGAAAGGAAGTATATTCGACCGAGTGTGTCTCCTTGGGGAGCACCAGTTCTATTTGTAAAGAAGAAATATGGCACACTCAGGTTATGTATTGATTACAGACAATTGAACAAGGTTACGATGAAGAATAAATATCCTTTGCCTAGGATTGATGACCTCTTTGATCAAATGAGAGGAGCAAGGGTATTTTCCAAGATTGACTTGAGGTCTGGGTACCATCATGTGAGAATCAAGGATGAAGACATTCATAAGACCGCCTTTAGGACAAGGTATGGGCATTATGAGTTTGTAGTGGTACCATTTGGCCTCACAAATGCACCAGCTACATTTATGTGCCTTATGAATAGTGTCTTCAGCAAGTATTTGGAAAAGTTTGTTCTTGTTTTCCTTGATGACATTCTTGTTTATTCTAAGAATGAGGAAGAGCATGAAGAGCATTTGAGATTGACCTTGAAATTGCTTAGGGAGCATCAGTTGTATGCGAAATTGAACAAGTGTGACTTCTATCGAGATAGGATTCGGTATTTGGGTCACATTATCTCAGAGGAGGGAATATCTGTGGACCCTGAAAAGATTGAAGCCATTATGAATTGGCCTACTCCAAGAAATGTGACAGATGTAAGATCTTTTATGGGACTTGCAGGATACTACAGGAGGTTCATTGAGGGATTCTCCAAAGTTGCACATTTCATCACTTCTTTGCAAAAGAAGGGGATGAAGTTCGAATGGACATCGAGGTGTGAAGAAAGTTTCCAAAGGTTGAAGAATCTTCTCACCAGTGCACCAGTATTGAAAGTTGCAGATCCAAAGAAAGATTTTGTGGTGTGTACTGATGCATGTGGACAAGGGCTTGGAGGAGTCCTTATGCAAGACAACCACGTGATATGTTATGAGTCAAGAAAGCTGAAGGAGCATGAGAAGAACTATGCCACTCATGATCTAGAGCTTGCAGCCATAGTACATGCTCTCAAGATGTGGAGACATTACTTGATGGGTAGGAGATTTGAGCTCAGAACAAACCATTGTGGTTTGAAATATCTATTTGATCAGCCTACTCTGAATGCTAGGCAAGCAAGATGGCTGGAATTTTTATGTGAGTTTGATTTTGAAATCAAGCACATAAAGGGAAAATAAAATAAGGTAGCTGATGCACTCAGCAGGAAGGTGCATGAAATGCATGTGGCATCTCTTAGTATTTTCCAATTAGATTTGAGGCAGCAGATTATTGATCATGTTGTTGGAGATGAATTGTATGAGCAGGTCAAAGATAAGTTGCAGCAGCAAAGTCTTGAGAAGAGGTATGAGGGATATAAATTGGAAGAAGATGGACTTCTCACTTATAAAGGTAGAATTTATATTCCAGATGTAGCAGATTTGAGGAGAGTTGTTATGGATGAAATCCATCAAGCTCCGTATTCTGGTCACCCAGGATATTAGAAGACAATTGCTACAGCTAGAAAGCAGTACTTTTGGCCAGGAATGAAAAGGGACATGGCTGAGTACATTTCGAGGTGTATGAAATGTCAACAGGTAAAGGTTGAGCATCAACATCCAGCAGGTTTGTTGCAACCTTTGCCAGTTCCGTAATGGAAATGGGAAGTTATTTCCATGGATTTTATTATAGGATTGTCGATGACTTGGAGACAACATGATTCTATCATGGTTGTGGTAGACAAGTTGACAAAGGCAGTGCATTTTATACCGGTCAAGTCTACGCATCAGACTGATGACATTGCAAAGATCTTCATGAGGGAGATTTTCAAATTACATGGATTGCCTAAGGCAATAGTCTCTGACAGGGATGTCAAGTTCACTTCCAACTTTTGGAAGGGGTTGTTTGCATATTTGGGTACAAAGATGAACTTTAGCACTGCATACCATCCTCAGACAGATGGTCAGACATAGAGAGTTAATCAGGTGCTTGAAGATATGCTTCGCATGTACATAATGGACAAACCAACCAAGTGGGAAGATTACTTGCACTTGGTAGAGTTCGCTTATAACAATGGACAACAGGCATCCTTGGGGATGAGTCTGTATGAAGATTTGTATGGAAGAAGGTGTAGGACACCAGTGACTTGGGATAATCCAGTGAATAGGATTGTGCTTGGACCAAAATTGCTCAAGGAGATGGAGCAAGAGGTTGTAAAGATCAGGCAGAAGCTGACAGCAGCACAGGACAGACAGAAGAGCTATGTAGATAAGCATAGGGTGAACCGGGAGTTCAGTGTTGGGGATCATGTTTACCTCAGAGTGAGGGCAAGGAAGAGTTCCTTGAAGCTTGGAATTTGTGCCAAGTTGTCACCAAGATACTATGGGCCGTTTGAAGTGCTTGAAAGAATAGGGCCAGTTTCATATAGACTTGCATTGCCTGCTAGCACTAGGGCTCATAATGTTTTTCATGTTTCTTTGCTTAAGAAATATGTACATGATCCTAACCATGTGATAAATTGGAATGTGATTCAAGTGGAACCCGAGGGAGAGTTCTGAATCGAGCCAATGTGCATCCTCGACAGGAAGGTAACAATGCTCCGGAACTGAGCCATAGGTCAAGTAAAGGTGTAATGGGAGCACTTCGGACCTGAAGAGGCTACATGGGAGCTGGAGGATGCCATGCGATTGGCACATCCATATTTGTTCAATTTTGCGGAACACTGAGGCGATAACAGTGTAGCATTTTGTTCAATTTTGTAAGCACTGAGGACAATGCTATTGAAGGGGGAGGGGAATGTAATGCCCCGGTTTTGACCCCGTTGCATTAGATGTATATGATATATATATTGTAAATGATCATGGTGTGGAGCTAAAGGCCAAGGCCCCACCATTGATCGGTTATGCTATGTTTTGGGTTTAAACTTGTCACCGATGGTATATTGGGGCATGCAGCCCATATTAAGTTTTAGCATCATGTAAATATGCATCTTTAATTAAAATGAACCCGACCAGCTACGATATCGGCAACTAAAATGAGAAAGGGGCATGATTTTCACAAGGATAAGGATGTGGGGGAATTTGTCAAACCTTGGCCAATGGGGTAAAAATCCATGTGTCTTCTTTCCTTGCCTTACCCAACCACCTTCATTAAGAATTGCTGGTGGTGGTTGAGGCGGTTATTGTTTTTGGGAGTGGGGTGGCAGGACTGTCAGTCCTCACCCACACGCACACTCCACCACTATTGACTTCGGGATGGCAAGAGAAACCACCGCCATCACTCCAGCGAACTCACTGCTGCACTCTCCCCACGACTGTGCAAAAACGCTCATGCACCCTCCACTACACAGGCCTCACGACTGTCTGTTTGTTCCTCACGAATTGCTGCTCGTCCTCATGCAGGAGCGTAAGTTGCTCATGCTCACGCACTCTGTACTCACGTCTATCCATTATCTGTTCGTGCCTCACAGAAGTCTGGTTGCTCCCACACACAGGATTCTTTCCTGCTTTGGTCTCACATAGCCAGGAGTGAGGAGTCATCCCCACTGTCAGTCACATTGTTCCCCAGCGAGGAAATCGGGTGTGTTCTGGACCCACATTTGGAATTGGGTGTAATCTTATCTCATGCTCTGTGTTTTGCGTTGTTGTTTACTCATGCAGTAAGCTGGGAGAACTGTAATCTCTTCCCCATTGTGGTCTGTGTAAATCTTCTCCAGCGGATTCGATTGTGTAAGACAGGCTATTGTTTTTCCCATGTTGTTTGCTGTGCGCATTGTTCACGTTTTGGATTGTGGTTTTCCCCACGATCACTGATACGTTGGGACTGTGTAATTGCTTGGGAGTCGTTTTCCCTGTATAAGCTGTGACAGCTGATTTAATTGCATGTGTGCAATGGTTGGTCTTCGGACTGTTTTGGGAGCAGGGATGGGGGCTTAGTTTTGCTTGACAAACCTAGTGGCTAGAAACCACACAAACAGAGCTAGAGGGCTGGCCTTCTTCTCCATCACCCCTGAATCGCATTGGAAGGGAATGCAGGGCTGAGGGACTGTGTAGCAGAGAAGGGACTGATTCCTTGTTTTGGGTGTGTGTGGGTGTCTTAAAGGCCAGGCTAGTTCTGGTGTAGGTGTTCTTGGCTCTGTAATGAGCTCACCAGCTTAGCATTAAGCCTTTCCCCAACTCCTTAATGGCCTGATAAACCCAACTGTGTTGGCTTGGCTTTGTTTTGTATATCCTTGGCTATGTGTAAGCCTGCTTGTTTCCTTATTCCTTGGAGAATCATGACCAGCTCGGGGGTGGCAGCGCTGCTGAGATATTAAGGAGCACGCTGGCCTATGGTTGGGTGGAACGTTGTAGCGACGTAGCTGGTTGCGGATCGACTTCTTCATAAGATAAGTGATCTTGTCCATTTTTACTTTTGCAACCATATTTTCTATTAATGAATGTTATGAACATGTTGAATGCATGCATGTATGAATGCTATTGGTTTTCGCTGTGTATGATGATTAATTGCATATGTGCATGTTTTAGTTCAAAGTCTTTGTTTAAGCATGTTGTTTCAGCAATTTTTGTGCATGCATATGTTCATGGGGCTCTCAACCCAGGTGGTTGAAGCTTGGGTCGCGTCCTCTTCGACGGTCAGAGGCACGGGGACGTGAAAAATAGCTTGAAATAATGCAGAAGAAAGTAAAGACTTAGACTACTGTGATTTCTAGTCTATAATTGTTAGTATGTGAATTGTGCTATATTCATGCTTTGTCGTAGAATTAAATAAAATGGCGAAGTTTGATAAACATGTTTATGTCTAAAATTTCTACGAATATGTGTTCCCAAGATGCAAATTTTTTTGTGTTAGTTATCCTATTTTGTATTCAAGATTTAATATGTAGATACAATTATAGTAAATGTAAATGTAAATATCACAATGAACATACTTTAACATACTTTATATTAGAGCATCTAACTCAGTAAACCTTGCATTTGATTACACTTTCCTTCAAGTAAATGGGACTAACACCCATATTCTAATGAAGGGTGTTACATTTGAAAAATGTGATGATTACTTACTCACGGATCCTATAGGTTGGGATGTGAGATGGAGTATGGGACAATTAATTCCAATTGTCCCCTAGGATCTCTTCACTACATTTGCTTGTGTACTCAACGCAAGGGTCCCATAAAAGATCCTCACAGATCTTGATTATTATCTTGGATGTGAGTTGTAGACATGTTGTTAAAATTGAATGGACTCTTTTCAGATCAACTCATCCATTTGTCAGACACCACCATCCCCTACTGTTATATGTTATGGATATGTCACTGTGGTTGTGTGTATTTGTTGCCATTTAGAGAGATCACATGGCCAAAGTCAACTAGAAGTCATCACCTTGTTTCCTTAGCCTTGTTTTCCAACCTCACCCAACATTATCTAATTGGATAAACTTTGTAAGTATGGCATATACAAGGGACTTTATAGAGGATTCAAATATTTTCAAAGACACAAGTATATATCTAGTGATTATTATTATTATTATTATTATTATTATTGTCACCATGATTCTGATTAGTATGATTTAATTTGGATTTTAATATACATATTGGAGCAGTTCTCAGCTTGGATGCATGCAGGATCAGCTCAGTTCATTATCTCACCTTCAGCTTGGGTACTTTGACCTGGTCAACCCAATTGACCAAGTCAAAAATGGTTCCCAATGCAGTGACTACACAAATAAACAATAGTTATATTTTCTCCAGATATGAACAAAACCAATACTACAGTCTCATTTTTCATCATATGGTACAATTATTGAGTTCTAGAGTTTATTATTAATTTTTATTGACTCTGGCCATTATTTTTATTGTGAGATGATGATATTTTGGGAATTTTAGTGGACCAGTGGGTATGAGCAGTCATCATTACCTTTCTACCATGTCTCTAGACACTTCTATATAGTCAGTTTGTCCCAGTTCGTATCCCAAAGAAATCTATGATGGTTTTTATTAATTTAAGAGGTTGTACCACAAAATTGAATCATGGAAATCACTAATGAAATCGATTTGTTTTGTGTGGTCAACAAAATGGAAAGGAAATGATTTTTTATGATGTATTTTGGCTCTACAGATTATTTGGAACCGATTTCATCCATTCTCATGCTCCACACTATTATTTTGGCTCTCCTAGGGAGGATGCCCCCCATGGGGTGCCCCTCACCTTGGTTATGATGTACTTTATTGACATATCTTATGATTTGATGTTGTATTAGGATCCTAAGGTGATTTATGTCCCTAAGGAACCTCCCTTCATGATGTATTACATTGATGTACCTTAGCACTTGATGAATTTCGCCTTAGTGTGGCGTCATTGGGAAAAAGTGTGCCCCTCTTGACTTAGTCATGTTGATATGTGTATGTAGAACAAGATTAAAAGATCTCCACAGTTTATGATGTTATAATCTTAATAATCAGATAGATATTTTTTATTATGTGGACACACTCTCGACCTATTTAAAAGTTGTGATCCCCCCATTGTATCCTATCAGGAAATTTTGTACTCTTGGCTTTGGATATTTGAATAAAGAGATTTTTGCAGAAATTTTTGGATCTTCTTTGTGGGATGTTCTTGTCTATGATTGAAAATTTTATCTTCCTTATCATTTGAATAGTTTTTTTGGTTATAAAATATTTTTGGGAAGAGAGAGGTTTTGCACACCGGAGGGTGACTTCACTTGGGTGTTTTTGTGGGATTCCCCAACTTGTTTCTCTTGAATACATTTCATGATCGAGGGGTTTTCAATAGTATCTCTAATATTTGATAATCACTTTGATTTTCTTGCATTTCCAATTTCTTTTTTCATGCTTATTAAATATCACTTTGGTAGTTTGATTGTGTAAGGAAGAGGGACACACTACCTCACTTAAGAAAATTGATTTCACTTGATACTTTGTCTGAATTGCTTCAAATCATCATTTGCAAGGAATCTACAACATTTTTTGGGTAATATATACTCATAACCTCTTGTTTTAAATTTCTATTTCATTAGTTTTAAATTTCGCTAGCGAAACCCTCTTTTAAAACCCTCAAATTTTAGATTTATAGGATTTGGTTTGTGGTTGGATTTAAAACTTAAAACCCACATTAGAAATAAATTAAAACCACTTAGTTTAAATTTTCATGAACATAAGACCCCATTTTCCCATCCAACACATTGGTCATTCCTATAGGGGGAGACACCCTCCTTAGGAGGAGTGGGTATCTTTCAAACCATGAATTGGGTATTGCTAGTTTAATTCCCGAGTGCATAATTTTAATTACACCTAGCACTAACTTTGAGTGTCTAATTTTATTTAATTTCACCGTTTACCTCTAGATTGCAGTTTCCATACTTAAAACCCTAGGGTAAATTGGGGATTTTAACATAGACCCTCAGCCTCTCTTAGTAATTGTGCAAAATTCTAATTAACTACCCTACTAAGAGATTTAATCAAGATTCATTGGGTTATCTACTTGAATTCCTTGATTTTAGGGTTATCTTGGTTATAAGGACGCTCCCTAGACTTAGTAATTTCACCAAGTCTAAAGTGGCAGTATCCTTGACTGACGTGACATCTCAGTTCTTTCACATGTCTTGAATATCATAGATCATGATTTTAGTTGCCTTTCTTCTTTGCCATCCTAGATAGGATCACCTTATGGAGCAACTACAATATGTTTGATAACAGTTCCAAAGCAATTTCTTTAAATTCTAAGAGATTTAAATGCTTTCTATTTATGTGATAAAAAAATAAATCCATAGTTTTTCTATTCAAATAATCAATGAATATCATGAAATACATTATCCCTCTTTCAAAGTTGCCTCATAGAACCACACAATTCAAGATGTACTAACTCTGTGTGGCATACAAATCCTTTAGAACACCACGTTTGTATGCTTACAAAAGGATACAAGCTTCACATAGATCTAAAGGATTTTTTTTTTGTGTTTTTTGTTTTGTTTTGATAACTCATAAACCACATTAATCTTATGTAACAAATGTAAGTTATAAAAATTCAAATGAACCCACCCTAAATTCCACTATTTGGTTTAATTACGTTCAAGCACCCTTCGGACATATTACCATCCATTCAGAGTAAAGCATATTTTTTTGTAACCTCACAACACGAATTTATAATTTATCAACTTGTTTTCTATAAAACATTTAGCATTGTGAGATTCAACTCTCGAGTTTAAGACGTTCTTTTGCTTCACTTTGTGGTGGAAATATTGTATACAACCTTTTTTACATCATGTGCATAGCCGTCAGTATCTATCTCTAGGATTATGATATCACCAAAGTGTATGCCAGCTAGCATTGCAAGCTTGAACTTGACAAATGATTTTGGTTGCACTAGGATCTATATACTAAGCATCTTTGATAGTTTCAGTGGATACCAATGATGTAATTAATTACGACTCTATGCACTTTTTGGGTTCTTCAATGCAATTTTTGGGGTTCTTCATTGTGACATTATTAGAATGCTTCCTTCCTTATTATTGCCGACACTCGAAGAAAATTGCATTCATAATATGCTTGCTTATTACAATTTTAACAACTAACATATATTATATGTGGTTTATGCATTTTTCTGTAGAACAAGCTTATATTGACTTATTCTCTTTCTTCTTAAGATATGAACTGCTAAATTTGAATTTATTCAAATATTATCCTCCTTGCAGTTTTAAGCTACCAAGTTCATCTAATGCTAATCTTTGGACTTTGTCTTTGACATTCAAATTGGTTACAATACATTGAAAGAGCTCAAATTGGTTACAATACATTGAAAGAGCTCAATTGACCTATTAATAGTTAGTAGTACAAAATATTAAGCATTCACATTACCACTAAATACATTATGTTGATCAAGAATAACTTGTATATGTGTCATGTGATCAGTGGCATTCTCTTTGTAATCCATTTTTAATGTATGTAATTTTGATTCCTTAACTAATGAATCCTATCTTTGTTTGAGTTTGCATTGAAAAAGGTTCATTAATTACTTTATTAAACTTGAAAAATTATTTGTCTTTTAATCAATCTTATGATTGCATTGGGATCTATATACGAA
This sequence comes from Pseudotsuga menziesii, assembly GCA_001517045.1. Taxonomy (NCBI): domain Eukaryota; kingdom Viridiplantae; phylum Streptophyta; class Pinopsida; order Pinales; family Pinaceae; genus Pseudotsuga; species Pseudotsuga menziesii. The sequence goes on along the minus strand of LPNX010364432.1, from coordinate 496,893 downwards.
GCGTCTTTAACCATTTCAATGGCTAATAATGAAGTAATTAACAAAACTCTTTTGTAGGAACGAAATCCCAACATAGGGATATGGCATTACAATAAGAAAATGATTGTGTACATCATATAGATAAAAACCACAACCCAAAAATCCCAAGGGGCTAGCTCAATCAATTATGCCCATTGTTGTTGGGAATTTATCTAGTTTCATGCTAGTATAGGCTCTGTTTGAATCCCCTATGTTAGGAAAATCATTCTATGCTTATGATTTTATTAGGGATTTTATCCACAAATATCAGGAAACTTCCCTTAGGTTTCCCCACAAGGTTTTTCTTGAAAAAAAAAACCACAATTCAAATATGGTCCATAAGGCACAACACCAAAACTACCAACAATTGTAGTACTAGAATGAAGGAGGATGATATCAATATTTAGTGAATTGAATATCAAACTCTATGACACCAAGGTCCTCTCACAAGAAATCACAACTCAATGGCTCATAATGCTTCTGCAATTATCTTCATAGTATATGACTCACAAAGTACAATCTTATATTAACATATTGATCTCCCATAAAAAAATACAATAATTTATATAAACTCCATGCACTCGCTATTCAACATATGTATGAATGAAGGGTTGTGCATAATAAATAAGTGAGTAGTCTAGGATCATATTTAGTAAGGTCATTGATCATCCCCCATATTTATTCATTAATTCTTGGGCAGGCTATGCTCTAGAAAAATTATGATGGCTCCATGAAATTCGATGATCTATTATAACAAGGGGAGAAAACCTTGAAAGTTAATGTTCCCATTGCTCCAACAATTTGGTTCTTGTCAACTGAATGTGTTTTCAACCCATTGTGATACCATAAGAGTTTGACACCCAATTTTATGCCATCACAACATATGTGCTTCAATGTGCCTCATCCTTCCTTGTGCCAAAATATTTGTGCACCACTAACCTTCACATGTGTCAAATAACATTGTGCACTTACACCTAATTGCACAGTTGTCAGTGTCTAACTTGCTTATACATGTATAAATTTCCCATTCATATTTATAACACTTGGTTACTACACAATGAGAATGTCTTGGTCAAGAACACTTAGTTATCAATGCTCTTCCTATTTAGAAGAGGCATCAATAAAATTGATGATATTGTTTATACTCAAAATCAAGAGTATTTTTCATGCCATAACTTAAAGGAAAGTTTCACCTATTAAATCCATATATGTTAAGAGTTATGGCATATCTAGGAGACCCCCCTTGATTATATTATTATTAAGTTGGGCCTTCACACATGTATATCTTGGTAAAACAATGGAGTTGGAACACAACTATTTCCTTTACAAATGTAGGGATGTGATTGGGTACAAAAGGCCATATGAAAAATGTGTTATGGATGTTCCTCTTGAAAATATATGGAGGCTTAAATGTGTTATTCAACCAAGTCCCATAAATAGCATAAGAAGAGCAGAAATATACAAGAAGAGAGTAATCCACGCCTTAATAATGAAGAACAAAGACAAATAGCAATCCTCTTCGAGGGAGGAACCTCCTTACACAATGTACTAAGTACATAAGACAAGACAATATGCAATGCTTACTAAAATTAAAATATTTCCTTCCTATATATAGGAGACATAGGTGTACAATAACAACTAATAGAACCAAGCCTACATCAATAATATGTAATACACCACCATATAGGGGGTAAAATGCCACACTATAGGGGGGAATGTGTCCAACATTTAGGGATTAACATGCCCCTCCCATTCAGACAAGTGTTGTCCTCAACACTTGGGAAGTTGTGGATGCATCTATATGAAGGACTCATTTTACCATGTTGAATAGGTAGCTGGTATGTTCTTCCACTTGATGATGTACTCAATAATAGCTTGATTTTGTAGTTGTTTGGTCCTTGTTTCAATGATTTGTTCAAGTTTCCCTATGATTTTCCTTCTTCAAAAATCCTTTGATTGTGATGTTGATGTGCATGTTGTTTCATCATTTTTTTTGTAAATATTTAGTATTTGGAGAACTTCTTGTTGGTGCTCTATGCGATCTACCACTACTTGAACTATAGATTTTCCTTCTTCAAACATTGATTAGAAGACTGTTTGATGGCCGACTTGGACTGAGAAAAAATTAAAATTTCAGCTCCTTTAGGTCTATAACTTTATCTTTTGGTGGATTGATGTGTCCTCGTTCCAATGTCGTAGGTATTCCCTAATTTGGATGCTCCAATAAAACTATATTGCAATTTTCCCAACACTTCTTGTTTTTGGCCTATCCAAAAGAGCGAACTTGTATGGTATGCCAAGATTCCATTATTTCGAATATGGCACTGAAAAGTACATCATAGATACTATGATCAGTCTTATTTTTTATGCAATAGGTCTCACTCAATTTGGATATTGGATGCTCTGGATATAACAATTTTCCATAGAACAACTTTTTCAAACCATGATTGGAAGATTGTTTTAGGGTTGACTTGAAACTGAGGTAAAATTGGAATTTTGTATCCACTAATTATGCAACTTTGTATTGTTTTATCCTGATGTTTCCACTTTTTTACACCATAGGTATGACCTAATTTGGATGTGCCAATATTTTGTTTTCAAATCTCTTGTTACTTTTTTTTGTCCTATCCAGAAGAGCGAAACTGTACGATATGCAACGTGTCCAATATTTCATTTATGTAGCTTAAAATCCTACCATATATACCATGTTATTTCTTCTTCTAATGCAACAATTATCCCTCAATTTCGATCTAGGATGCCTCATATATGAACTCTTTCACCATAACATATGTTTTAGACTAGGTTTTGGACTAGTAAAAAACCCTAGATTTCTTTGCGAATATCTCCGAAATTGTAATGGATCAACATATAAATTTAGGATTAGAGATATATCGGCCCGTTTTAGAAGTGGGTTTTTAACCTACATCTCTAAATCCTTGTATAAAAAATTTGTATTCAAAATTACAAGATGACTCGTTTTGCAGAAGCCTGTCCCAATGAAAGAGATCTGATACCAAATGTTACGCAACCAAGTCCCAGAAATAGCATAAACGGTGAATAAATAGACAAGAAGAGAGTAATCCATGCCCTAATAATGAATAAAAAAGATAAATAACAATCCTCTTCAATGGAGGAACCTCCTTACACAATGTGCTAACTACATAAGACAAGACAATATACAATGCTTACTAAAATGAAAATATCTCCTTCCTATATATAGGAGACATATGTGTACAATAAAAAATAATAGAACCAAGCCTAAATCAATAATATGTAATACCAAAAACAATATTTGAACCCAAAATCCGACGACATTCGACGAAAAATACTGTGTCGTTGGATTTCACTTTCAAATTACGAAATTTGATTAAATTTTTTTAAATTGATAAAATTACATGTCGGATTTTCGATGTCCCTAATGTCATAATTTCGACGTACCTATTATCAAATTTTTGATGTCCCATTGTTGGATTTTTTGACGTCCATATTGTTGGGATTTTTTCCTATATCACATGTTTTTATAACGACAACTAGGCCCCATGTCGTCAGATATCCGACGACTGCTGAATTTGAAAATCTATAAATTACACAAACATCCCGACATGTTTTCTATAGAAGCGATGATTTGCAGAAATTATTTTATTCTTCGACGGATGATTTGCAGAAATTATTTTATTCTTCGACTGACGTTTTGCGAAAATTATTTTATTCTTTGACGGAAGGTTACGGAAATTATTTTATTCTTCGACAGATGGTTTGCAGAAATAGTGAAGTGTGGAGCTTGAATTTTTAAGATCGTTGATAGTATTCATTCAATCTCTTTGTGACAAAATGTCAAATAGCAATTCCTGATCCAGACGAACGAAATCAGCAATTGCTTTCTAGATTGTGGGATGAACTGCAAAAAAAGGGTGATGGGAAATGTTGTTTTCCATGAGGTCAATGCAGGGGCTTTAATAAGAGAAGAATATTGATCACAAGAACTAGAAAACATTGTAAGGAGCATGGACATACTGATGGGGGGAATGAATATCATCCATTTGTAAGTGTTGCATTATAAAGTACCGAAGGGACTTGAAGCTATGAATAACAGAGAACAAGTTAATGATCATATTGAAGAAGATGGTCATAATGATAACGTAGTTGAATACGATGTTACAAATACATTGATCCATGATTCATTTAACGTTAGAATGGATGATGATGATGACAATGATCATGAAAATATTGATGACTTTGATGATGTTCACGATTTACCTCTTCTTGAGAAGGCATACAAACCCCTTTATGAAGGCTCCAACACAAATATTCTCTCTGCTATATTGTTGATAATGAACTTGAAGGTTATGAATGGTCTTTCAAACATATCAATCACACGGATGTTAAGGTATGTAAAATATTATATAAACTAGATTGTTATTTTAATTTGTTGTAGCTTGATAGCTCAATTTTTGTTACCACTGTCAAATATTTTACCTCGCACATATCAATATTTATCTGCCATCATGAAAGAAATTGGAAAGCATTATGAAGCAATTCATGCATGCATCGATGACCATGTTATATATTATAATCAACATGAATTTGCAACAGAATGTCTAGAATGTCAGATCAGTAGATATCGAACATATCAAGTAACAAAAAAGGTGCCTCGCAAGGTTCTTCCTTATATTCCCATTATTCCACATTTCCAACAACTATTCAGGTGCAAAAACATAACACAATTTATGGATTACCATGCAAGGAAAAAAATTCAAGATGACATTATTCAAATTCCTGTAGATGGTTCTGCATTTATAGACATGGAGGAAAAATGGCCTCACTTTAAAGAAGAACCTCGTAATCTTAGGATTTCTTTGGAAGCATATGGTGTCAATCCATTTGCAAAGATGAGATTCGTTTACCTGGTGTGGCCTATTTTTGTTATCAATAATAACATTCCTCTATGGTTGTCAATAAAGAGGGAGCACATAATGTTGTTGATGTTTATTCCAGGTATATTGTGTCTACAACTTTTTTATTTTTAATGTAGTGGCATCTCATTTGTCGTATTTTGTTTCCTAATGTCATATATATATATATATATATATATATATATATATATATTTTTCTCTTGTGCATGGTTTATATATCTAAACGGCACTCATAATTATATATTTTATATGTTCAAACCAATCAGGTAAGTACCAAGTTAAATATATGAATGTATATATTGAACCTCTTATAGACGAGCTACTAAATTTATGGAATGACATCACTATATATGACATATATAGACCAATGCGAAAAAGGCAATTTCAATTCTATGCAATGCTTGTATGGAAAATACACGATGCCCTAGGTTTAACCCATTTTTGTGGTTTGTACTATGCACACATGTTTTTTTAAATATTTTTTTCATTTTTATATATAATTATAATTGACATAAATATTCCATCTCTTTATGTAGGTCTTCAGACAAAGGGAAAATTTGCATGTCTAGTTTGTGGTCCTAAGATCAAATCTCGTTGCTTAAAAATATTAAGAAAGGAGGTGTTATCCCTAAAGTTGAACCTAGACTACAGGGGTTCAAGCTTAAGGAAATATTTTTCAAAAATGTACAAATCAATGAAATCAAACTGAAACCAAGCTGGTATGAAATCAAAGTAATTGGAAAAATCACACAGTTATCAATGCACTATGCTGGTATAATATGAGAGCTACAAGAAAATCAAACAATTAACAAAGAACTAGGCTAATATGATATAAGGGCTATAATAAAATCAAAACATTATTAAAGAAATAGGCTGGTAGATCAATCAGAGCTATAAGAGAATCAAACAGGAGCTGTATAACATAAAACCAAACACAAGGTCCAATATCTAAGTAACTATGATCATAAAGTCATGAAGTGAGACTGCCTTTGCTTTCTGAAAATATAAAGGATAATTATGTTTCAAAATAAGAATCACTGTAATGGAATCACATAGACCATATACAAGATAAGTTGCAGGAAACACAATTCATAACATACATAGACAAATCACATTTATGCTCATTCAAAATAGAACCTGTATTGAAGCTGTAGAGTGTTTATATTATACAGACGGTGATCAAAACCGGGCTTTCATAACTCCAAAATTTCCAACCCCAGTCTCCTCTCGAGACCCCCTTAAATACAAAATAATGTCTTCTTTAAACTAACCATAAAATCCTATATCTAAGGATCGAACCTCCTCAAAAATAGGGAAGTCAATCCCTTTTAAAAATTATTTAATTACAGGTGTAATACATTTGTCAAATAAACAACATAAGTTCAAAAGCAAACTAGAATTTAACTTCTAAAGGCTTCTAGAAGCCTCTGCTAGTGTAGCTAAGTCACTCAAAACCTGTGAATGCTTCTGTAATCTGGAGAATTCAGCATCCTTATTGTCCTCCTTGTTCTGAGCTTTGACTTGTTCCAGCTGCTTCTGAATGGCTCGTTTCTCCCTTAGAATATCTTTGGAAATTATCAGCAACTTTTGGTACTCTGTCTCTTTGTCCTCCAGATCTTCACGAAGTCTCTTGTTGGCCACCATCAATTTTTCATTTATGTCTTGTAGATACCTGGTTTTTTCTTTGTATGTTTGCAAAGACTTTATACATTGGCTTAGTTCTGGAGATATTTCCAAGTCTTCTTCTCCTATATTGACTCTTTCTTCCTGTAAACTCTTTGATGCTGCACCATCATCTGGATTATCCTGCTTGTCTGTGCAAAAAGCTTCTGGTATAGAGCCTGCTATGCCTTGAATATCAATAAACTTTTCATTATCTACACAGTACTGGTCCTTTGTTGTATGTACAATTTCTTCACTTCCAGCATCATCTATCAGTACAACATCCATGGCATCTTCATGTTCTGATCTGTTCTCTATTTGCATCTTTTTCCTTAACCTGGTTCTTGGATTCTCTGTCTTGAATAACTGTTTATGAATTTTATTCTTTGAAGCTATACTTTTCAGCATAACACTGAGTTTCTCCTGGTTCTCATTTGTGCAGAAAGCTTCAGGGAACAAGCCTTCTTGGATGGGTTTCTCAGCAGTATTCTTTTGCCTTTCTCCTTAGGGTTGTCTTTAAACCCTAGCTCTGTTAACAGGGATTCCCATGTTTTTTCCTCCTTTTGCAACTGAGCTAAAATCAATAATTTAATTAAGCCTTGATGATAAACAGAGCGAACAGTATGCTTGGGATGGTTTTGAACCCTGGAAATCATCTTTTGGAGGCTTTTTAATAAGTAAAATGGGAGATTTACCTGTATATTTCCATTAATATGCATTAGCAATTTTAGATGGCATTTTAGTACTCTGTCATACCTGCCATCGCATGTGATGTAATTTTGTATCACCTCCAAAGGAACCTTCCAGCCTGGCTTCATCTTGCTAACATGAACACCATTTTTCCAATCTAACTTTTCACATCCTGGCATCAGAAATTCACTGAAATCGCCTTGGAAATCAAGTTGTTTAAACCATTTATCCCCTTGTGTTGGAACACCTATTGCCTTAGCAATAGAATCCTCGTTTACCCTGACTGTTAGGCTTTGCAGCTGCACTCTTTCATCTTTATAATTTTCAATGAATAACATGGTTACCTGTGAGTGGTAACCTTGTAATTTCTCACAAAAATTAAACCATCCAGACTTCTGCATTAGTTTAGCAGACCTGGGAAATTGCATTATCCAGTCTATATTAATGTTTGGCTCTAACCTGCAGATGAAACCTCCTGGATTTCTCTTCATTATAACCTCTGGCTCTTCCTCGTCTACTGCCTTCGACATTTAAAACCCTAAAAATTTGCAACTTTGTTGTATAGACAGACTGGGCTTTAAATTTCAGACAAAACAACACACCCACTAAACTTTGCTGTAGTTACCTCTGTGGCAGGTCTTTACTCCATACTAGCTCTGGTCTGTCAATAATGCATCTATGCTTGTGCTAATCTTAATTGAATTGATCTGCAGGGCTAACAGAGTGAATATGACAGTGAAACTAGAACCCAAGGCCCCGTGGGTCTTACCCTTAAGCCTCTGTCAGTAATGCAAATCAACAAAACCTTTACAATATACTGCCCCGAACAAGGAATTGTTTGCTGTAACCACTTGCTCTAAGATGTAGGGAAGTGTATACGATATAATTCAGACCTTCAAACATAAAATCCATCAGGGTTTGAAAACAAGCCCTAGCTGCTTGAAACCCTAACGTTGTTGCTCATGACCAATGAAGATTGACCATATACAAATAGGTCTTGGACTATCCTTCTCCAGTTAACCAGCAAAACAATGAGACAATTTTTTAGGGAAACGAGTGAATTAAGTCGATTCTGCCATGATTAGTACTAACATTCATTGCATGCAGTGTTCAAATTTTAAAATGATGACAGGTGTACCATTTCATAAGTGACACGATAAAACCCATCATTTTATGGACAGGAGCTCCTTTAAAACATATTCATATCGTATGCCAAATAATCATGAATATGATCAAAGTTTATTACCCTTTTATACTCCATGGTATTTATAAAAAATAGACCTTTTAATGAAATACCCTTTGGAATTCTGCTATCAGTAAGTAAAATGCTGCCAGTTCATGAAACGCTGCCAGCTTGGATAATGCTACCAGCTTTAACAATTCACCATATAACATACAATCTCTTGCACATACATAGGTTCATGACTAATGAATGAAGATTTTGATGATTCAGGGTAATAAAAGAAACCATAATGGCGTTCAATCAAACCTAAGGTGTAAAACAAAGCAAAATTTAAGAAATAAAAACACATCACAATCAAAAGGTCTTAAAATAAAAAGGTGGAACAACCTTAGAGATAACATCTGGCTCCATCTGGGAACAAAGTTTTCCTGTGAAACTTTGAGAACATGTTGACCAGTGCCTTCAGAAACCTGCTAAAGTCATTTCTGTCTTATTGGGCTGGAGTCTTATCTAAAGCAAAATGATACATATAGTGACTATGTACAATAACACTTTGTCTTTCAATATGTGTAAAAATGCTTTAAGAAGCGTCCATTGACTGGACCTGCAATCTCTTCACCTTTCAGATTTTGTAAAACAAAAGTGTTATTTCCAAGGATCTTTATGATTGAAAAAGGCCCTATCCATAAGTTTTCAAATTTTCCATGCTTACCTTTTTCATCCTTTCTTGCATCCCATCTGAGAACGAGGTCACCAACTGCAAACATCTCTTTTTTAACTTTTTTTTATCAAAGCTTTCCTTCACTCTTCTTTGATGTCTCTTAGCTGTATCCTTGATAGCTTCCCTCTCCTGCTGCAACTGCACTATCTGGAACATTCTTCTTCTGATATCATCTGGTTCTTATTTTATTTCCTGCATAAACTTAATGACTGGGGTCACTAATTTAACAGGGAAAACAACATCAATTCCATAAACCAATTGGAAAGGGGATGCCCCAATTGACTTTTTAATTGTTACTCTATCAGCCCAAAGAGAAAATTTTAGTTTGGTATCCCAACTCCGTTTGTTTTCAAACAACATTTTCTTGATACTGTTTACAATGTTTTTGTTGCTGGATTCTGCTAATCCATTTCCTCGTGGATAGTATGGTGTGGACTGTTTTAGGCTAATATTATTTTCTTGACAAAAATTCACCATCTTCTTTGATTTGAAAGCAGGGGCATTATCAGTAACTAATTTTCTAGGGCATCCAAATCTACCCAGAATGTTTTCTTGAAGGAAAGTAATTATAACTTGTTCTGTTGCTCTCCTTGTTGGAATTGCTTCCACCCATTTAGTGAAAAAGTCAGTAGCAGTTAGGATCCATTTATGCTGTCCACTAGAGGGAGGATGAATTTCACCGATGAAGTCTAGTCCCCACTGCTGAAATGGACCATTCACTGAAATAGGCTTTAGAGGTAAGGACTGAAGCTTATGCTTACCTGCAAATTTTTGACATTCCACACACGATCTAACCTGATGATATACATCTGAAAAAAGGGTAGGCCAGTAATATCCTACTCTCATGATTTTGAAGGCAGTTTCCTTCCAGTACTTATGTCCTCCACAAACTCCACTATGCAATTCTGCAATCACAGCATCAACTTCGTATTTCTCCAAACATTTCAACAATATTCCTCCAGGATCCTTCCAGTATAAAATCTGATCTATTAAAACATACTTCATTGCCTTTAGTTTTAACGATCTGCATTCATTCCTGTTCAATTCAAGAGGGAATTGTAAATACAAAAGGAAATACACAACATCTTTATACCAATCAGATTCAGCATACCTGTTATAAACCTGCTGTTTACTGTGCTCTTCTGCCATAACTTGCTCTAACTGTTCAACCATCACATGAAGATTCAAAACCTGACAATTTGAATCCGTCAGAAGTTTAGCTAATCCCTGTCCTTTTACTAACTTTGTTGGTTTAATTTCTACATCATATTCCATGACCTTAGCTATCCATCTGCCTCTTTTCCCTTCGCTGTCAAGCTGTGCTAGAATCTCCTTGACTGCTGAATTTGGGACATATGCCACAAATTTAGAATGTAAAACATATATTCTAAAAAATTTAAGAGCTTTAACTAAAGCATATGCCTGCTTTTCCATTATATTATATTTCAGCTCATAGTCTCTTAATGTTTTACTGAAGAATGAAATTGGTTGTTCCAAATTATCTGAGTTCTTTTGTAACAATACAGCAGCTATAGTGTCTTCTGATGCAAATGAAAAGATTGCAAAATCTTTTGTATAATCAGGAGCCATCAACACTGGGGCTTCTACTAATGCTTGCTTTATGGCTTCAAATGCTTGTTTAGCCTGGTTAGACCACTTAACCTCCCTATCTTTCTTAAGCATCTGAGTGATATGCTTTATTATTTCTGCAAAATTGGGAATAAACCATCTTAAAAAATTGATTTTTCCAACAAAAGATTGAATTTCTTTTTTATTTCTAGGAATGCTAATTTTTAAGATAGCCTTGACTCTTTCTGGGTCTATCTTTATTCCCTCAGCAGAAACAATATGGCCTAACAATTTGCCTTCTGTCAGGGTAAAGTGAGAATTTTTAGGATTTAGTGATAAACCAAACTTTCTGCATTTAGCAAAAAATTGTCTCAAATGTTTAAGATGATCTTCATCAGACTTAGAAAAGACTGTGATGTTATCTTGGTATATCACTACAAACTTTTCATTTTCACCCACAAAAGCTATATCCATAGCCCTCTGAAAAGTAGCACCTGCATTCATGAGCCCAAAGGGAATTTTGTCATACATAAAGGTCCCCCATGGTGTAGTAAATGCTGTTTTTTCTCGATCCTTTGGTTGAACTGCAATCTGGTTATAACCAGAAAATCCATCAATCATTGAAATTCCGTGAGCACCTACAACCCTTTGCAAAATCTGATCTATTTTGGGTAATGCATAGTTATCCTTGAGGCAAGATCTATTCAAGTTCCGAAAATCTACACATAGTCTTATCTCTCCATTCTTCTTACGTACAGGCACTAAATTAGCAACCCAAGATGATTACCTCAAAGGCACAATAATTTTTGCATCTAGTAGTTTTTTCACCTCTTTTTCAATTACTGGTAGCAATGCTGGGTTAAGCCTTCTAAGCTTCTGTTTAAAAGGCTTAATGTTTGGTTTTAGAGGGATTTTGTACTGAATTATGCGGGTATCATATGTTTTTAAATCATGATATGAACAAGCAAAAATATCTTTATATTCTTTCAGTAAACCAACATATTTTCTTCTTTCTTCATCTGACAACAATTTAGACAGTTTTATCATCTTAGGCTGATTTTCAGAACCAATATTATACTCCATGACATTTTCCTCAGTAGTCTGCAGGGTAGGCTTTATCAGTGTATCATATTTTGAAAACAATCTTTCTAAAGGTACAAGTCCCTTAGGAATTAAATTCCCTTTTAATTCAACAATTTTGTGATCAGCAATTGAATTATTTCTGCAAGGTTCATTTTCTACCCATTCTGAATCCTGTTCATGATCAACGGTATCATCTGAGAATTCACCTACCAATTCCAGAAATTCTTTTATTTCCTGATCATCATTAAAGAATTTCCAATGTTTAATATTATCTGGGACAGCAGGTCTGTATCTTACATCAATTGGGTATTTCAGATGAGTTACCTCTGGGACTTTGAAATAGGCTGCTGCTAAAGCTAGGGAATCAGCTGTCTCATTATATTCTCTTGGGACAAAGGTGATATTAAAGGCTGTGAAGAAATTTTCAATTAAATCCCAAACCTCATTCCTATAGACCTTCAATAAATACTGCTTTACTTGGTAAACCCTTTTTACTTGCTGAATAACTAATTCGGAGTCGCCAAATACAACAAGTTCTTTTATGCCCAAGTCTTTTGCTGCCCTTAACCCAAGAATCAAGGCCTCATATTCAGCAGTATTATTTGTTGTTTTAAATTCCAATTTGTACATTAGGGAAATAATTTCACCTCCACCTGAAATCAACAATACTCTTGCTCCTGCCCCCTCTTTACTTGATGCACCATCGAAATACATCTACCACAACCCATATGGTTCCTCTCTCTTTACCTGTACTGGGATATCTTTTTGTACTTGTAAAACCCCTTCAATTTCATCATTTAATTGCAACATACAAGAACCAAGATTTTCATCAATTGAATAGATCGGATGATTATTAGGGTGTCTACTATCACTTACCAAATATGCCATCTGTACCTCTCTGTAAATTCTTTTGAATTCTCCTCCAAATACTGGAATTGTAGCATATGAAAGATCCATTTGCAGAGTTCCTCCCACTTTCTTTTCCCAAGATCTAGACAATAACATACCAAATTTGGGAGAAATATCAGCTACAACAATATCCATCAATACACTTTTCATAGGTACCTGAGTCAAATTCACCACCAGATCCTTGATTACCCCAATACACTTTACTGCCCTAGAATCAAATGCATACAAATCATGGTATGGTTTAGTAACACTTAGTCCTAAGGCTTCCATGACTGATTTTGGCATGAGGTTATGTGAAGCTCCTGAATCTAGCAGACAATTATGCAATAACTGATCATGTATTGAAAAGGTTACATAAAATGGAGGAGGATATTCTGAATTATCATCAGGCTGATCAAAAGTTTTTGATCCTACAATGATAGTAGGTTTTTCATCCTGCAAATTAATTTCATCAGATGGGATGGGAGTAGAATTCACTGCATTTTTTAAAGTTTTAAAAGATGCATCTCTATAAACTTTACTCTTAATCAATTATGTTAAAGGCACAGGGATCTTCACCTTATTAAGCTCATGTTCAAAACTGAAACCACTAACAGATTTATTCATCTCCTTAGGATTCACAATTTCATCGTTTCTTTCATTTACAATTTGTTTCTGATTTGCAAACATATTTTGTTTAAGAGGGGAAATTTCACCAATTTTCTAGCCTGTGCTGCATGTTTTACCCCTGATCTTAGACTATATGATTTTTGTGGCATTTCCTGACAGACTTCAGGCATAGACATCTGATAGTCATGTTCTTCATAATGATCTATTTCTGTGGCATACTGATAATAAGATCTATTTAGAAAATGAGAAGAAGACTCACCATCAAATTGACTAATATTATGTTCTTCTGCTTCTAAATCATCTAACTCCCCTTCATCTATTTCATATGATTCATCATCTTTGACATTATTGTTTTGAAAAGGAGGTTGAATCCTTTGTTCTTCATTTTCTCGTCTGTCTCTCTGTATATCATTATTTCGTCCTTCTCTTGGCAAAAACCTAGGGGCAAAAGGTCTTCTAAACTGATTCGGATTTCTATCACCTTCAGGTATGGGTTTATTCTGATTTCTGTTTCCCATTTCCAACCTATCAATCTTAGCAGACAAACTTTTTATAATTTTACTCATTTCATCCATTTTGTTATTTGATGACCTACCTGTATGGCTGGATGTAATGATTTCTTTCTTTCCTTTTTTGTCAACCATTTGGTGTTCTGTTTCCTCTTTGAGTTTATTTGAGGCCAAAATATTTGACTCTACTTCTAATGCTGCATTTTGCATGTTTTGAAGTGACTCAGATTTTCTTTCTCTTCATAGAAAAGAAAACTCATGATCAAATGAGTTTGCATAAGTTAACTTTGCTGCTGTCTCAGTAGGTTTTATTTCAGCTGGAATCCTACTGTACATTTTGTTGAATCTTTTGGAAAAGTCTCCCACAACTTCATCCTTTTTTCTTTTTAAAGATCCAAACTCAGTCATGTAATATAAATAGTCTTTAGTGTCCCCCCACTGTCTCATAAATGCTTCTTCTAAAGCATCTATGCCATCTATGGAGTTTGGTGGTAATTCCTTAAACCATTTTCTAACCTCACCATCTAAACTTTGAACAAAAACCCTCATCCAAACATCCTCATGTTCAAAATTTTGATTGTCTGCATAACTACAGAATGTATCCCAATGCTCTTTTGCAGTAGTCTCTCCCTGGCCATTATACCTTGGAAGGTACTTCTGATAATCTCCTGCTGGGAGAGCATTGAGAGGCTGGGGTAAAACAAGTGGGGCATACCTTGCTGCTACCATAGTAGCCATTCGATTTTGAGACATTCTAGGGTTGGAAGTGTTTAAGCTTGTATTAGACTGAAAGCTGCTTGACTGTTGTGATGAGGGAGACAAGTTACCAGGATTTGATTGATTCACTGGGATAGTCTTGACCAAAGGAATATGGGTTGAAAGTAAAGAAGAAGCTCCTATTTGTAATGCTTCAAGCTTAACCTTCTTTGACAACAAAGGATTTGTAAAGACACAGAAATTGTCAATTTGGGAAGGGGTAACTAACAGGTCTAACTCTTCTCTTCCTTTTTCTGAATGTGGATTAAGAGAAGGAACTGGAATAGATGAAGATTTAGGGATCTCTAAAGCTGTAGGCTATTTGAATTTTTCTGATGAAGTAGAAATTAAATTTCTCCTAGCCTCCTTTAACAACTGCTCAGGATTTGAGACTCCTGGATTCAAAAGGGATGAGGGATTTCCTTGAGTTCCTATCTTCTTTAAAGCCACTGTAACTTCTTAAAAGGTGGCTGAATGTAGTCTATATCAGATCTGACTAATTTTGTTCACCTTGCAAAATCAGCTTCATGAAAATGTCGATTACCCAGGGAAGATATCCTTTCCTTTATCTGTCCCCGGCAACGACGCCAGAAGATATTATCCCTAAAGTTGAACCTAGACTACAGGGGTTCAAGCTTAAGGAAATATTTTTCAAAAATGTACAAATCAATGAAATCAAACTGAAAACCAAGCTGGTATGAAATCAAAGCAATTGGAAAAATCACACAGTTATCAATGCACTATGCTGGTATAATATGAGAGCTACAAGAAAATCAAACAATTAACAAAGAACTAGGCTGGTATGATATAAGGGCTATAAGAAAATCAAAACATTATTAAAGAAATAGGCTGGTAGATCAATCAGAGCTATAAGAGAATCAAACAGGAACTGTATAACATAAAACCAAACACAAGGTCCAATATCTAAGTAACTATCATCATAAAGTCATGAAGTGAGACTGCCTCTGTTTTTCGAAAATATAAAGGATAATTATGTTTCAAAATGAGAATCAATGTAATGGAATCACATAGACCATATACAAGATAAGTTACAGGAAACACAATTCATAACATACATAGACAAATCACATTCATGCTCATTCAAAATAGAACCTGTATTGAAGCTGTAGAGTGTTTATGTTATACAGACGGTGATCAAAACTGGGCTTTCATAACTCCAAAATTGCCAACCCCAGTCTCCTCTCGAGACCCCCTTAAATACAAAATAATGTCTTCTTTAAACTAACCATAAGATCCTATATCTAAGGATCGAACATCCTCAAAAATAGGGAAGTCAATCCCTTTTAAAAAGTATTTATTTACAAGTGTAATACATTTGTCAAATAAACAACATAAGTTCAAAATAAAACTAGAATTTAACTTCTAAAGGCTTCTAGAAGCCTCTGCTAGTGTAGCTAAGTCACTCAAAACCTGTGAATGCTTCTGCAATCTGGCGAATTCAGCATCCTTATTGTCCTCCTTGTTCTAAGCTTTGACTTGTTCCAGCTGCTTCTGAATGGCTCGTTTCTCCCTTAGAATATCTTTGGAAATTATCAGCAACTTTTGGTACTCTGTCTCTTTGTCCTCCAGATCTTCACGAAGTCTCTTGTTGGCCACCATAAATTTTTTATTTATGTCTTGCAGATACCTAGTTTTTTCTTTGTATGCTTGAAAATACTTTCTACATTGGCTTAGTTCTGGAGATATTTCCAAGTCTTCTTCTCCTATATTGACTCTTTCTTCCTGTAAACTCTTTGATGCTGCACCATCATCTGGATTATTTTACTTATCTGTGCAAAGGTATAGAGCCTGCTATGCCTTGAATATCAATAAACTTTTCATTATCTACACAGTACTGGTCCTTTGCTGTATGTACAGTTTCTTCACTTCCAGCATCATCTATCAGTACAACATCCATGGCATCTTCATGTTCTGCTTTGTTCTCTATCTGCATCTTTTTCCTTAACCTCGTTCTTGGCTTCTCTATCTGAATAACTGTTTACGAATTTTATTCTTTGAAGCTATACTTTTCAGCATAACACTGAGTTTCTCCTAGTTCTCATTTGTGCAGGAAGCTTCAGGGAACAAGCCTTCTTGGATGGGTTTCTCAGCAGTATTCTTTTCTTCTTTCTCAACAGTTTGAACTGGTTTTTTAGGACTTGTTGTTTGCTGGTCAATATCTTCTGTCATTCTTTTGCCTTTCTCCTTAGGGTTGTCTTTAAACCCTAGCTCTGTTAGCAGGGATTCCCATGTTCTTTCCTCCTTTTGCAACTGAGCTAAAATCAATAATTTAATTAAGCCTTGATGATAAACAGAGCGAGCAGTATGCTCGGGATGGTTTTGAACCCTGGAAATCATCTTTTGGAGGCTTTTTAATAAGTAAAATGGGAGATTTACCTGTATATTTCCATTAATATGCATTAGCAATTTTAGATGGCATTTTAGTACTCTGTCGTACTTGCCATCGCATGTGATGTAATTTTGTATCACCTCCAAAGGAACCTTCCATCCTGGCTTCATCTTGCTAACATGAACACCATTTTTCCAATCTAACTTTTCACATCCTGGCATCAGAAATTCATTGAAATCTCCTTGGAAATCCTGTTGTTTAAACCATTTATCCCCCTGTGCTAGAACGCCTATTGCCTCAGCAATAGAATCCTCGTTTACCCTGACTGTTAGGTTTTGCAGTTGCACTCTTTCATCTCTATAATTTTCAATGAATAACATGGTTACTTGTGAGTGGTAACCTTGCAATTTCTCACAAAAATTAAACGATCCGGACTTCTGCATTAGTTTAGCAGACCTGGGAAATTGCATTATCCAGTCTGTATTGTTTGGCTCTAACATGCAGATGAAACCTCCTGGATTTCTCTTCATTATAACCTCTGGCTCTTCCTCGTCTACTGCCTTCGACATTTAAAACCCTAAAAATTTGCAACTTTTTTGTATAGACAGACTGGGCTTTAAATTTCAGACAAAACAACACACCCACTAAACTTTGCTGTAGTTACCTCTGTGGAAGGTCTTTACTCCATGCTAGCTCTGGTCTGTCAATAATGCATCTATGCTTGTGCTAATCTTAATTGAATTGATCTACAGGGATAACAGAGTGAAGATGACAGTGAAAATAGAACCCAAGGCCTCGTCGGTCTTCCCCTTAAGCCTATGTCAGTAATGCAAATCAACAAAACCTTTACAATATACTACCCCGAACAAGGAATTCTTTGCTGTAACCGCTTGCTCTGATATGCAGGGAAGTGTATACGATATAATTCAGACCTTCAAACATAAAATCCATCAGGGTTTGAAAACAAGCCCTAGCTGCTTGAAACCCTAACGTTGTTGCTCATGACCAATGAAGATTGACCGTATACAAACAGGTCTCGGTCTATCCTTCTCCAGTTAACCAGCAAAACAATGAGACAATTTTTTAGGGAAACGAGTGAATTAATTCGATTCTGCCACGATCAGTACTAACATTCATTGCATGCAGTGTTCAAATTTTAAAATGATGACAGGTGTACCATTTCATAAGTGACACGATAAAACCCATCATTTTATGGACATGAACTCCTTTAAAACATATTCATATCGTATGCCCAATAATCATGAATATGATCAAAGTTTATTACCCTTTTATACTCCATGGTATTTATAAACAATAGACTTTTTAATGAAATACCCTTTGGAATTCTGCTATCAGTAAGTAAAATGCTGCCAGTTCATGAAACGCTGCCAGCTTGGATAATGCTACCAGCTTTAACAATTCACCATATAACATACAATCTCTTGCACATACATAGGTTCATGACTAATGAATGAAGATTTTGATGATTCAGGGTAATAAAAGAAACCATAATGGCGTTTAATCAAACCTAAGGTGTAAAACAAAGCAAAATTTAAGAAATAAAAACACATCACAATCAAAAGATCTTAAAATAAAAAGGTGGAACAACCTTAGAGATAATAGGAGGTTTTTGAAGAGTATAGTAAATTCCTCTATAAGAATCACAGGTATCGAACAACCAAAAAAAATCTATTCAACGAGAATTAAGAGACCAAAAACCACAGAGAATGACACCTCACCTATGGAAGTTGCAATATAGTAGAAATCATAAAGTAGGTACGTATGAATCATTGTATATGAAATTTTATGTATTTTTTCTTATTGTGTGTTGTTTACTGTAATTGACATTGATTTCTGTAATTTCTTTATAAACTGCAATTCATGATGTTCATCGTGATCATGAAGGAATTAATGGGCTTCCACGACGAATGAAAAGTTATCATAAACAATTCATTAGGTTTCCCTAATATGAGCACCTACAAATTGCTCATATATTTGATATGATGCATATAAGAAAGAATGCGACTGAAACATTATGGTGAATATTGGATGGAAGGAGTGAAAAAGAAAGAATTGTTAAAATTTGCAAAGACATTCAAGAAGGAAACCATGCAATGAAAAATGTCATTCAATTTCATAGCAACGGAGACCAAATTAATATAAACTCACTTCCATGGATATTAACAGAGCAATAAAGTAATGTTGTAAAAGAAGTCACGTGAAAAATTAAATTTCCCACTAGATTTTGTGTGAACATGAAGAATATCATAACAAAGAAAGGTAATTTTGCGGGGGTGAAAACACATGATTGACATATATTTATGAAGGTAATTATCTAGTATACATACATACATACATACATACATACATACATATACATATACATATACATATACATATACATATACATATACATATACATATATATATATATATATATATATATATTATTCCATTGCATATCATTGTTATTTTGTTTGTCTACTCTTTGTTTAAAAAATGATCTGGTTTGTATATTGTTACAATATGTTCTACCTGTCTCTCTCCTGGACAACTTTGACAACAATGTCAAACAAGTTATATATAATTTTGGGAAATACATGAGGTAAGTAGCAATTTTTTGCATGTGCTTAGTGTTTGTGTCACGTCCCCACCCCTCTACTCGGCGGAGAGGACACAACTAACAGCTATCAACCGGGGCAATCTAAGCCCCATGAACATAATATAAAAATGCATGAACTTAAATATACATAGATGCATAAATTATTAACATATAGCGGAATCATAACCATTCATACAAGCATTCAACATGTTCATAGTAATTCATAAAAAAAATACGGTTGTGAATATAAAATACAGGAGAATACTTATCTTGAAAGAAGCTTGTCCTGCAAACAGCTATGTCGCTGCAGCGTTCCACCCAACTATAGGTCAGTGCACTCTTTAATCTCTCAACAGCACTGCCACCCCCAAGCTGGGCAGGATTTCCCCCAAGGAATAAGGAACACTAGCAGGCTTCACCCATAGACAAGGATACAATAAAATTTAGTCAAGCCAACACATTTGGGTTTATCAGACTTACACAGGTAGTGGTTTACACTTATCCAAATTCACATGAGACACAACCAAGACAACATATGGGTTTATCAGGCTACCAACCAAGCCATCCTTCTAGTTGGGTTTATCAGGCTTCCAAGGAGGTGGAAATACTGATTGTTAAGCTAGTGAGATCAACCCCAGAGCTATGAACACCCACACGAATCTAGCCTAACTTCTAAACAATTACACACCCAACACAAGGAAGCATTCCCTTTTGTGCTACACAGTCCCTCAGGCCATGCCTTCCCTTCCAGTGCTATTCAGGGTATGCAAAGAACAAAACTATCCTTCTAGATTGGTCTGTGAGGTTCCTTCACACACTAGGTTTATCAAGCAAGTCTAGACTCCATTTCCATTCCTCAAATCAGTTTAGATGCCAAACAAGGATGTACACATAGTTATCTCGGTACCAGGATTAACAAAATGTAGTAGACGCCAGGGATTACATACACACACAATAATTATGAATTTTGAGCATTGCCAGAGCCAGACCGACTGCTGCATTTACATAAACCAAACAGTTTGCTAGTCATTCAATTCAAAGACCACCAAATCAATTTTGGGAAATCATATTCAGGGAAAAACTAGCAGATACGAAAAATCGTGAAAGGAAACAAATTATCGAGTAGGTAAAAATCGTAATTGAAAACAAAAACCAAAAACATAGAAAAAGAGGAACCCCCCCAAGGGTCCAGATTCAGAATCGTTATTGCTTTCTTGTTGCTGCATGAATGACGAATTGGGTTTTCCCAAAAACATTTTTCCTAGTCAAAATCGTGAGGGGAAGGTGAAACGCCCATGCGTGAGGGAAAAGTATGATTTTTTGTGTTTTCTTGCCCAAGAAATTTTAAAAACATTTTCCCCCAAAGTGGTGCTCTGCCCATTTTGAATTTTTCCCACTCTTTCAATCCCCCACTCCCTTATCCTTAAGAAAAATCATGCCCCCATATCATTTAGTTGCATTGACATAGCCGACTGTGGGTTTTAATTAAAATTACAATTTTAACATGGTGCCCAAACTTATAACGCTCAACCAGCATAAAATACCATCGGCCCAGCCTTAATTGCCGAAACATAAATACTAAATTGATGGTGGGGCTTTTTCCCAAAGCTCCACACCATGATTATTTAAATCATTTATTTAAATGCAAACGAGGTCAAAACTTGGGTGGTACATTCCCCTCCCCCTTCAACAGCACTATCCTTAGTGCTTTACAATATTGAAAAAAAATTCTTTGCTGGTACTACCCTCAACAATCTACAGAATTGAACAAAAATGGATGTGCAAGTCGAATGGCATCCTCCAGCTCCCATGTAGCTTCTTCAAGACCGTAGTGCTCCCATTGCACCTTCACCTGTCTTATTGCTTGGTTCTGAGGCATTGTGACCTTCCTGGTGAGTATGTGCATATGCTCTATTTGCAACTCCCCCTCTAGATCCACCTGTATCACATCCCAATTTATTACATGGTTAGGATCATGTACATATTTCTTAACGAATGAAACATGAAAAACATTATGAGCTCTAGTGCTAGCAGAAAATGCAAGTCTATATGCAATTGGTCCTATTCTTTCAAGCACTTCAAACAACCCATAGTATCTAGGTGACAACTTGGAACAACTTCCAAGCTTCAAGGAACTCTTCTTTTCCCTCACTCTGAGGTAAACATGATCCCCAACACTGAAGTCTCTATTCACCCTATGCTTATCTACATAGGTTTTCTGTCTATCCTAGGCTTCTTTTAGATTCTTCCTGATATTTACAACCTTATGCTCCATATCCTTGAGCAATAATGGACCAAGCACAACCCTGTTCACTGGGTTATCCCAAGTTACTGGTGTCCTACACCTTCTACCATAGAAAGCTTAATATGGAGTCATCCCCAAGGACGCTTGATGTCCATTGTTATAAGAAAACTCTACCAGGTGTAAATAGTATTCCCACTTGGATGGTTTTTCCATCACATACATGCAAAGCATGTCTTCCAGCACTTGGTTAATTCTCTTAGTCTTCCCATCGATCTGAGGATGGTAGGACGTGCTGACATTCAACTTTGTACCCAAATCCGCAAACAATCCCTTCCAAAAATTGGAAGTGAACTTGACATCTCTGTCAGAGACTATTACCTTAATAAATCCATGCAATTTGAAAATCTCCTTCATGAATATCTTTGCAATGTCACTAGTCCTATGCGTAGACATAACTGGTATAAAATGTGCCATGTTTGTCATTTTTTCCACCACAACCATGATGGAATCATGTTGTCTCCAAGTCATCGGCAATCCTATAATAAACTCCATGGAAATAACTTCCCATTTCCATTTTGGAGTTGGCAGAGGCCGCAACAAACCTGTTGGGTGTTGATGTTCAACCTTCACTTGCTGACACTTCATGCACGTTGAAATATATTCAGCCATGTCCTTTTTCATTTCTGGCCAAAAGTATTGCTTTCTAACTATAGCAATCATCTTCTGATATCCTCGTTGACCAGAATATGGAGCTTGATGGATCTCATCCATAAAAAACCTCCTCAAATCTTCTGCATTTGGAATATAAATTCTGTTCTTATAAGTAAGAATTCAATCTTCTTCCAATTTATATCCCTCATACTCCTTTCCAAGGCTTTGTTGCTGCAACTTGTCCTTAACCTATGCATACAGTTCATCTTCAGCAACATGATTAGCAATCTGTTGCCTCAAATCTGATTGGAAAATACTAATGGATGCCACATGCATTTCCTCTACCTTCATGCTTAGTGCATCAGCTACCTTATTCTCTTTTCCTTTTATGTTCTTGATTTCAAAATCAAACTCACATAAAAACTCCAACCATCTCACTTGCTTAGCATTCAGAGTAGGCTGATCAAAAAAATACTTCAGACCATAATGGTCTGTCCTTAGCTCAAATATTCTGACCATCAAGTAATGTCTCCACATCTTGAGAGCATGTACTATGGATGCAAGTTCTAGATCATGAGTGGCATATTTCTTTTCTTTCTCCTTCACCTTCCTTGATTCATAACATATCACATGATTGTCTTGCATAAGAACTCCTCCAAGTCCTTGGCCACAT
This sequence comes from Pseudotsuga menziesii, assembly GCA_001517045.1. Classification (NCBI taxonomy): domain Eukaryota; kingdom Viridiplantae; phylum Streptophyta; class Pinopsida; order Pinales; family Pinaceae; genus Pseudotsuga; species Pseudotsuga menziesii. The sequence goes on along the minus strand of LPNX010364432.1, from coordinate 473,750 downwards.
GCATCTGTACACACCACAAAATCTTTCTCTAGGTCTGTAACTTTCAAGACCAGTGCACTTGTGAGAAGATACTTTAACCGCTCGAAAATTTCTTCACACTTCAAAGTCCATTCAAACTTTATCCCCTTCCTTTGCAAAGAGGTGATATCATGTGAAACCTTGGAGAATCCTTCAATGAATCTCCTATAATATCCTACAATCCCCATAAAAGATCTTACCTCTGTCACATTATTTGGAGTAGGCCAATTCTTAATTGCTTCAATCTTCTCAGGGTCTACAGATATATACCATCCTATGAAATAATGTAACCAAGTACTGAATTCTATCCTTATAGAAGTCACACTTGCTCAGCTCTGCATACAACTGATGTTCTCCGAACAATTGCAATGTTAGTCTCAAATGTTCTTCATGCTCTTCTTCATTCTTAGAATAAACAAGAATTTCATCAAGGAAAACATGAACAAATTTGTCCAAATACCTGCTGAAGACACTATTCATAAGGCACATAAATGTTGCTGGTGCATTTGTGAGTCCAAATGGTACCACTACAAATTAATAATGTCCATACCTTGTCCTAAAGGATGTTTTATGAATGTCTTCGTCCTTGATTCTTACCTGATGGTAACCAAACCTCAAGCCAATCTTGGAAAATACATTTTCTCCTTTCATTTTATCGAAGAGGTCATCAATTATTGGAAAGGGATATTTGTTCTTCACTGCGACTTTGTTCAACTGCATATAATCAATACACAATCTGAGTGTACCATCTTTCTTATTCACCAACAAAACTGGTGCTCCCCAAGGAGACACACTCGGCCTGACATACTTTTTCTCCAACAATTCTTGCAACTGCATCTTCAGTTCTAACATTTCTGGTGTACTCATTTTGTAGGGTTCCCTTGACACTGGTGCTGCTTGTGGCACAAGTTCAATCGTGAAATCTATGTCCCTCTTTGGAGGAAGTCTTGGAAACTCATCAGGAAAAACATCCCTGAAGTCTTGCAACACATGAAATTCCTCCAACCTAGGAGTTTCATTCTATGATGCCTCCTTAATATGGGCTGCATACAACTGACAACCTTTTCTACAAAACTTCTTTAACTGCATTGCTGAAATCCACCTCATAGAAATTACCTTTGGAATGCCTCTTACAACTACTGGGTTCCCTTCTTCATCCATGCATTCAAAATTCTTATTATAACAGTCAAGCTTCACTTTGTGAGCTTCTAACCAATCCATTCCAATGAGAAAATCATAGGAACCAAGTGGTAGAACATTCAGATCTACACAAGTGACCAATCCATTCATAGCCAAAGGACATTTCTCTACCACTTCACTAACCTTTCTCTTAGTTCTAGTGGCTAGCTGAACTAACCAAGACTTGTTATGCTTTACTTTCCTAAGAGTACAAACCTCCACTAATCTAAGAGTAATATAACTGTGAGTAGAACCAGGGTCAATAAAAATAGAAATAGATTGCTCAACAATATTAGCTGTAAATTCAACCACTGTTGACTGGTGATCTGCCTGGCTATCTTCCAGTGCTGCATAAATTCTAGGTACGACCCTTGCTACGTGTCCCATTGTTTCTGCCTCTTGAATATTGTATGCTGGACTTGGATTCTCATTATCAAGTGGATAGTACCTATGCATGTGGGGTCCTCCACCTTTCTAGCATTCAAGGTGAATCTTCTACACCTTGAATTCATACAAACTACTAAAAACAACAATTTTTTTGAAACAAATGTTTTCCAAAATGATCTGCATGCACAACATGCTTTATGTCATTGACTTATTATTGCTTCACCTATGGTAACTTTATCAAAATAGATGGCAAGGTATGACTCTATACTATCATGTATTATGCAAGCAAAGGTAAAGAAGAATTGGAGAACCTGTTTTAGAATACCACTTAGAAAAAAATGGAGCAAAGTAATGGTAGAATTAGGCATAGAACTGCACCTCTTTAGGTTCATTACAAAATTCAAGAGTTTCATTTTTTTGTGGGACATGACACGCAAGTTGTCTTTGCAAGTTGGCTACTACTCTTTCTTCTTCATGACTACATATGTAAGCCCTTCTAGCCCTATTTATTCTCTTGTTTACCTGCTGGAAACCACCTAAGGTTTGCATTAAATTTGTTTGAACTATCCAACGAAAACCTGAATATGATCCAATAGTATCCCCATTAGGTCATGATCTCATCACCAATAATCAAGAGAAACAAATATAAACTCCTTAGCATCCCACTATCCAAATTTAATTGATAAAGTTAGGATTGTTGCAACAACATGATCTCATCACCAGTGATCAAGAGAAATAACAACAACCTTGTTAAGTGCTTATCTAACACTTGATGATTTCTTTTGAACAAAAGAAGTCCATGTTAGGACTTGAGTTTACCAACTATGTCCCTGATATGCACTTTGATGACTTTAATAGTGCAATGATGACCCTTCTTAGGGCTCTATATGATCAGTGGTGTCAAGAGAATACTGATAGAAATGAAGCTTCCTATAGATGATGATGTCAACCCTTAACAAATACTCACATATGCTATTTACTACTTTGAGAATGTCATTGAATGAATTAGATGTTGTTGTTGAATGTTTAAGGCATACCTTGACTGGGGTAGGAGGAAGTTCTTGATTATCAGTTAACCATATCAATCCTATGGAAGAATTTCAAAATCCTTAGTGCCTGAGATAAATCCTTGATTCCCGATGGATTCTTGAATTGACCTTCGGTTTCTTGTTGTATGCCTTCTGTATCCTAAGATAAATCCTCGATTCCTGAGTATAGGCCCTAATAGGGTAGACAATACATGCTATTGATTTGAATCATTCCCTTACAGTTGTCAGATTCCACCGTTAACTAGTGTATTCCCTTACAAGGGTTTCATGTAGATTTAGGGTGCTAGAGGTGTGCCCTAAGAAGGTTGTCGTGAGGTTAGAACAACCCTAGCAAGGTTCTTTGATGTTGTAACAAAGCCTACTAACGTTCTAACTTCTGAAGGGATGTTGAAGACTAAATTGAACCCCAGAATCATGTGGCTTCCTTTGAAGACAAAGTTATATCTCCATGATTAATAGAGAGAGAGAACAATACCAACAATTCCCCACGAATTTGTCTCTTGGATCAGAGAGAGAGAGAGATCATATATGTGTTGTTAAAATAAGATTTATCTCTATTTATAATTTTCCATTGTGAGATAAATTGATAAGTTAAGGAAATCACCCTTTAAATAAATATATTTTGTAATTTTTATTTTTTCTTAAGAGTTTCATTTTCTGTTTGTTTGGATTAAAAGGCAAGACAAATTGCAAAGTTCCATGGATTTCTCTGCCAAATTTTCTATTGAAATGCATATGGTTAAGGATAAACATGAAATATTTAGACATGAGACCTCAAATTCAGGGCTCATGCTGGAGAGCTTACTCTAGTTGAGAAATTTTTTATTTTGAATGGATTAAATTATCAAATATCTATGACCATGCACTCGCTTTCTACATTTAGAGGAAAGTCAGCGACCATTGCACAAAAGGATCACCTTTCAAACATATCAATGGATTATATACCAACAAGGTTTTGAAGACTTGGATTCAATAGCACCTCATTGAAATATCCAGGTACAACAAGGACCAATGGTTTTTTGTATGATGAACCAGGTATTTCCCTTTTTGTGTAGGACTCATATGGGCTTCCATCAATTATTCAAATCTCAAAGAATTTGTGAGAGGCATTCACCTGCCAAAGGAAAAAACTATTTTGCAAGTTTTAATGCAAGGTTTATAATCGAGAGTAAAAAACTATAAAGGAAATGTCAAGATCAATTACAACGATATAGAAACTTTAATTAAGGAGGAACAACTGTTACCAAACTCATTGAAATCATATTGGAGTACATTTCTTAAGATAAAATAAAAAATCTATAAGCATATTCTCGCACTTATTTAATTGTGAGAACTTATGCACTTATGCACCTGATCCTCATTCCAATTATAAAGGGGCCATCTCCATTATCATGCCCATACATGCCACCCTTCCAAAGGATGCATAACTCTGCTTGCACAAGACATCAAGCAATTATTTTCCACTTCTCATTTGCGTGTTGGCCAGATGTGTGCCAAAGAGGCTGTCCAGTTCTTGTAATCTATTGTGAATACTTATCATTGCTAAACACTCCTTCAAGGGTTTATCACCATCAACATCCATTGCGATCTTCTTGGAGATCAACATTAGGTTCTACACCATCATTTTGTGCAACTGCTATAGGTCTGAAAATAGCCAGACAAGGAGTGTCCTTTCTATGGTTAGACTATCCCATAAACAAGTCCGAAGATAAGATAGGTTAATATATAGTTGTTGAAGTATGTGCCATACATATATGATTAGTAGTTAAAAAAAAAAGAATTCCTTCGTGGCTTGTCTAGATTCACACCCAGAACTTCCTAAAGGCATGTTCTTTGTCGTAGGAGGACATGGCTAGTCCTTAACTATGCCCAAAACTGAAAATCAAGACTTCTAGGGCCTATATTTAGGATAAGATGACATTTACATCCCTTTTCAAATATTGCCTAAAATGTCTCTTTCTGCCCAATCTATCTCATAATTCTCAACCGAACACCCAATGCAAATAGGGGGGTAACATGTATCAAAAGAAAAGCTCAAAGTAGCGATAGAGTCTTTTCAAAACTCAAAAAGTCCATGTCCCAATGGTTGCACAATAAAATTTATTTGGGTATTTATTTGATTTAATGAAGGAATACAAATTGAGAGTGATGAAAGAATTCTAGAATTTCTGGTTAAGTAGATCCACGATGTGATCAGTGTGGTTCACGAGGGTTTACATTCAATAAAATGAAACAAAATGTTAGCTATGGTTCTCAAGCTATATTTGTCTAAAGGCTATGGTAAGGTAATTTGGGAATAACCGAGGTTAACAGTAATCCATTTGGGATGAATATGGAGTTATTATATTGGATAACGAGATGTTTGTCTTTATTTTTTTTTCTCTGCTTATAATTGGGTCAACCTCCTTATAATGTGTGTTAAGATAGGCCTCTCCTATGCCAAATTTTACTCTCTTTTTATTGGTCACTAACAATTTACGTAGGAGAGGGAAAGTTGTGGCACATTCCCTCTATTGTGAAGACGAAAAAATGTCATGAGCCCATAATTTCATCCTAGCCCATTGATTTATCTGGGTTGAAATGGTATTTTTTGGATGCATTATTAAAATAAAATAAAGAAATAAAAATAGGAAAAAAAAACAACTTCTTAAACTCCACATCATAGATATTAGCATTCCTACAAGATTAGTTATCCAAGTAGCACATCATAGATACTAAGAAGACATGCTATGTCGTAAGTGAATTTCTACTTAAATGGATAAATTGTGTATTGGAAACTCAATGTAATATTACATGTAGTTCCTTACTTGATTTTTGCAACCGACTGTGTAAGGATATGAGTGTGTTGAGTAAAAATTGTGAATGATTTTATAATAGCCATGGAAAAAAAATTTGACTTCCTTATTAGTGATGAAATGAAGAGGTTGTCTATGGATCCAAACATGTAAATGGAACAAATACTCCTTTTATTTCTCCATATCAATGGCTCTAGGTTGCATTGAGTCACGTTGAAAACTATATCACAAGAGGATTTGTCTTCATAACATCCTATTTTGTTTTCTTGAGGTTGCATTGAGGGATATTAAAAAAAAAATGTAAAAAAAGATTTGTGCTCACGACATATTTTGATCAATGGGAGGTCATCTGATGGAATTCATACTAGTTACACATATTCTTTTAAACTCATTTTTAGGTGCTGTACATTGGAGGTATTAATGAAAAACTAAGCCTTCCATAAGGTTTCATCTCACTATACCCCATCCTTGGGTAGTTATTAAAGTATTCAATGTCAACTGGAAATCTGTTGTTCTGTTGTACATGATACCAAACTCCAAAGTTCCTTGTATATATTTTAGAGTAATCTTAGATGTAGTGAGATGTTTATCTCTGGGAGTTGTCATAAATCTAGAGATATAGCTGACTGCAAATAAGAAGTCTGTCCTCATTGATGTAAGGTATAGTAGGGTTCCCATAATTGTATGTTCTTTGTAAATTACTCATCATCCAATTTTGATTAACTGTTAGTTATAATTTCAAAAGTTAACCTCCATAGGTGAATCTATTTACATTCAAGCAAGCTAAATTTCTCCTATATACTTTTGGCATATTTAGTTTGAGAGACAATCAAACCACTATAAGAATGCCAAAATTATACACCTAAGCAAAAATTCAAGAGGCTAACATTACTTGTGTCAAAAGAACTACATGATTGAGATTTTATCTCTCGAATTACATTTTCTTCACTCCTTTTGATGATAAAATCTTCTGCATATACCACTAAAATTAATATTCCCTAACTTGAGATTTTGACATAAATATTTAGACCATAAGGGATTCTTCTGAATCTAGATCTTCTGAGATATTTATCAATTTTAATGTACTAGGCCCTTAGGGATTTCTTTAACTTGTAAATATCATTTGCAAACTTGCACACTAGATGATATTTATGTGCATCTTGGAATATCTATAGCTGAAGCCTGATACACATACACCTCCTCCTAAATATCCATCAAGGTAGGCACTCTTTACATCCATCTGATAACATTTCCAACCAAGCTAAGGTACCATGGATAGATCCAATATAATTGTGACCAAATTTGTTGTAATAACAAGGACCTTCTCATTGTCCACTGATTTTTTCTATGCAAAATCCTTTGGAACCGACCTCTTCATATTTTTATCTAGTGAACTAGTAGCTTTGTATTTTGTCCTATACAATGTAAATCAATCTTCCGGAAATGGGTTCCTTACTTAGAGGTAACTCCACCAGTGATGTTTACATCATTGTTAGCCATACTAGTGTTGACTTGAAAACTACCATATTTTCTAAAAATGACTATCTAGATAGAAAATTGGATAGCCTAGTCTAATCTAAATACAAAAGTCCAAACTTAGCGAAGTGTTTTTCTCATGAGAAGTGGTATACCTGTTGAATAATCCATTTGTCCCCAAACACAACACCTTTCCAGTGTAAAGGAAAACTAAAAATAACATGATATCAACCTAAAAACAACCCAAGTATGAAATTTTTTTCTAGCGTTACAATTCTAGACAAATGTTAAATGGGTTTAGAGTCCCCAAAAAATACTATACCCATGGAGATGCACCTAGCGGAACAATTGGAGTTAGTGACAATGTAACTAAGGAATGCCTACAATGGGGCACTGAAGGGGTTTCTTGATAGAATACCAAGGTTAAGATGATGTTAGGTGGGTTGATAGTTCATGATTTTAACAAAGGAATTAATGTCTAGCCAGTGTTCTTGTATGGATGAGATTGTGTAAGACAATGGATTTATGGCAGAAGGGATCCCGAGCATGGGAAGGGTTTGTGATGGATGGGTAGAGTGGGAAATACTTACAAGAAATATGGTGTCTTGCATGCCAATGATATTAGCATTTGAGGTTGATGGAGTTAATAAGGTAGGAAATTTATCTAGGTGCTGGGTATGCCATTGGAGATGATAATTTCATCATCCAAAAGTGTTGTATGCTCAATGTGGAGCTAGTGAGTGTATGAATTTTTGGAAAAGTTGTGGGGAAAGTTTGAGCACACAATGTCGGAAGGTTGTTGGTTTGTTTTTGTGTCTATAGGAATTGTTGTGGTTGTCGATGTAACAATCCTTGCTAAGTATATTTTGACAATCTTTGTTGTTGCTGGTCTATGGATTGCAGACTATTAAATGTTTTTGGTGAGGATTTTGTTGATGGGGATAATTGATGGTATTTTTTTACTAAGTATATTGTTTATTTATCTATCTTGGCTTGTGCCTCCTTTTCTTGCTTAAAATTGGTATTGGTTGGAGGTTTTTTTAACATGATAGTATTTTTCTCTTATTTGCCAAGTTTTTTTCGGCCATGGTGTAGGTAAAACCAAACAGGTATTTATGAGACATGTCTTCCTCGAATAAGGGGAGTTTAGGAAGGCTATAGGAAAGTGATACATACAGTAGGTCTATAAGGGCTATATAAACCAGATGTCAAAAGATCAGAAGAGAATTCCATAAACGCATGGAATTTTTTCTCACTGAAGGGGGATCATGTTCATATGATGATGAGACAATAGGTGACATCAAGGTGCCCTTAAGGTACAAAAATCTTGTGAAACAATGGGTACCTAGGGATATTCATCAACTGAACATAGATTCTTGTGTGAATGCGAGGATATATCGAATTGCACCGTCCTCATTACATGGATTGGGGTTGTTTTGCATGGATGACATAATGGTCGATTACGAAAGATGTACATAATTGATGGAGTATGTTAGACCCTGTTACAACTACAAAGATTGGATGTGCCTGGTCCAATATACATGAAGTATGTGTAGATATGGGTTGTCATTAAATTATTTACAACTGAAAGAAAAATATCAAAATAAAGGAGCAACGTTGTACATTGAGGGAAGGCCAAAGGCCACTGGGAATATTGCGGGGTTTATAAATAGTACACAACTAGGGTCTACACTTACGCAACCCAAATGAATATTTGAGCGGCATGAAAGGAACCATGTATTTGTATGTGCCATTAAATAAATAGTTGTAGGGGAAGAGCTACTTATTACTTACAATTTGAATCGAGTAGATACAAACACAGTTACTATGGATGTGGTACATCCAACAATTTACCCAACCTTTTATTAATTATTTTAACATCTTAAGGATTTTTCGTTAGTAAATTGTTATAATTATGTTTAAATTTTCTATATTTACTTCGTAGGGTAGTGATCGAGGCATCTCCCTAGCAGCTGGTCAGAGGAGTACAACTTCCTCGAGGAAGCATGTATACATCTTTGTAATAGTACAAGTATAATTTGAAAAAAGAGTTTTTTTTGTTGTTGTGTTTTTTCATGAGTATATTCATCTGGTTTATATAATTTTATCTATATTTGTTGCAGAGTATTGATCAGGGAAACCACCCAGCTGTTGATCAGAGGACAATAGCCTCGGGGAAAAATGCAAAGATGATTATAACTGTACAATTTAAATACGTCAAAATGTTTTCTTATTATATTGTTTTAGTGAGTATTTTGGTTTTGTCAGGTAATTGTTTTCTATGTTTTTTGATGCAGGGTTCTGTGAGGGGCACCTCCCTCCCATTAGATGTTACCAGACCTGCTTCGAGATGATAGGTATACATCGATGCCATTGTACAAATTTAATATGTACAAAAAGTTTTGTTGTTATGTTTTTTCAAGAGTATATTCATTTGGTTTGTATAATCGTATCTATATTTGATGCAGAGTGTTAATCGGGGAAGCCACCGATTGTTTATCAAACAACAACAGCCTCAGGGAAACAGGTAAATGTGATTGTAATTCTATAATTTAAATATGTCAAAATTGTACCAATATAAAAAGTCGCATAATGTTTTTTTTGTTATGTATTTTTCGTGTGTATATTGGTTTCATTATTATAATGTTGTCCACTTCTTCTTTTGCAATTGGATGACCGGGGAAGTCCCTAGCTATGGATCAGATGACAACGTCATCCAGGCATTAGGTAAACCTAGTTGTAATTTTAGGCATCTATCATGATAGATATGTTTTGTTAATATATTTTTTTCCTTAGTCTATTGCTTTAACACGTCAGTAATGTTTTATATATTTTTGTTGCAGATCAATAATTCGATGTATGAAACAACATCACAACAACCAATATATTTTGATGTGCATGAGTTGTTGAATGTTGCTGACATTGGTTCTTATATAGACTTGGTTAAGGTGATAGAGAAGACCTTTAAAAAAGTTAATGTGGATATCCTTCATCTGCTATTCATTATTCCGCATAAAGACGAAATTAAAGACAAGGTTGAAGTGTTGGTAAGAAGATATCATGCCTTGCAAGTAAGTTGCATAATCTTGAATCATAATATATATTCATTTAGAACTTTATAATTTTTACTTAGATATGATAATGAACTTATAAAATATGCTTTGTATTTATAGGATTTTCTGCAACCACACACTAGCGGTCAAAGTGGTGTTGGGCCCAGTGATGCTCGTGGAGATTAGTTGTCACACAAGCAAACAAATCCACATACACTGATTCATGCACCATTGTTGTTGACTAAATAGTATGCAACACGTTCCGGGACACCCCAAGGTCAACAGAGAGTGCACCCACTGGTGACCGACGCACACCAGATCGTGCAGAAGAAGGGGTGGATGCAGAGCCTCCTAGAATTGTTGATGTTAAAGCAACATTTCCTAGATATTCCCTTGTCACTAGCATGGGTAGAATAGAGAAAACATTTTTGGTGAAAGAAGAACTCATTCTAATAAAGATATAGAAGATCCCAAGTAATTATACATTGTTCAAGTTAGTGTTTATAATTTGATTTCTATATACCGATAAAACCCTTATTTTCAACTAATGATGGCATGATTGTTTCGTAGGAAATGATGTTTTTTATAAAAATATAAATGATTTGACCTTGGAGATCTGCGGGCCCACCATTCACACAAGGTGGGATAAAAAAATGAAAAATTTAAAGGATGAGATGACTAATCGGTTGGTTGGCGTGTTTGAAAATGAGACATTCGATACAGAAAAGGTCCTAAAGAAGGCTGTAAAACATATGAAGATTGTTTGATACCAATATAGGGTTCACCTAGAAAGGAACCCTAGGTATGATCTCCCTCTAATGATTCTAGCAAGGGAGTGGAAATCCCTAGTGGAATATGGAAAGGAGAGGGCTCTCAGAAAAGAAAGAAAGCTACCACCAGGCATAGGGAGGTATGCAATAATTTCCACAATGTAATGCTAACCCTTATTATTATTAATTTTTATATTGAATTTGCAACATCTAACATATTTCAACACTTGCTTAAGCTGTCAGACACATCAAAGGCCACAAAGGAAAGACTAGAAATAATTGGTCAACACAAGATTGGGCCTTGTGGTTATTCGAATTTGGTGGCACGAATTGTAAGTATCGAAAACCTGATAATGCATCCAAATAATAAAATGCAAATGATTTTCATTTTAATGCGCCACAAAATGTAAAATTAATGACGTTATCCAAATATGCAGGCCAACCGATTCAAATAAGTTCCCACTAAGGAAGACTTGAATCTTGGCTTCCAGCACGGATTTGAAGCTGTTGTTGAATGTCGAAAAATCTTGTTTGGGAAAACACGGTCTTCTGGTGATCCATCTGGTGCATAGGTATATAAATTATATATAGTTTGATGAAGATTTATTACTTTTGCAATATATTCATTATAAATAATTGAAATAAAATATTTATTCTGTTTTGAACAGGAAAGCAATGATCCCCTTAATGTTGATGATGGCAAACAACCAATCGAAGATCATGCTTTGATTCCTAGTAATGAATTTATTCATATGCTACAATTTTATATATAGCATTGCATATGGTGAACATTAATTGTACTTCTCCATATTTCAACTACAGAGCATGTAGAGGATCACACTGTACAGGTTGAGCTTGGACAGGAAAATGAAGAACATGATGTGGCCACAACAGGTAAAAAAACACCTTTGCAATGTTTTTTTAAATGAAATACTTATAATTATAATAACAAAATAAATTAATGCAACATCCCTAGATAAATAAATTAGGGATGTTTGAGATCACTTCCTTAGATGAATATTTTATCCATGCCCTAGCCATTGAACAAATATTTAACAATAAACATATATTTATAGAATTTAGTAACCTTAACCCTAAAACTAGCTCCAACTCTAACACTTTTACTTCCCTAATGCTCTATCCTTCCAAAGATGAAAAACCCATTATCCATATCCCTTTCCCTAATTCCTCATATACTCCATGATGATTCCATTATCAAAAGAGCCAAACTTGTGATGTTGTTGATCGTTGATGCTTACGATGGAAAGTCCATCTAAAAAATTATTTTTTAATGATCAAACAAGTGATTTTATCACAACCGCTCTTCCCATAAACCTTCTTATCCTCTTGAAAGTGTTTCTCTTCCCATTCTTATTACCACCATCCCATCCTTACCACTGCTAATACATGCCCAATTTGAATAAACTCCAACACTCCCTTTTACCCATAAATTCCAATTGAAAGACCAATAAGCCATCATTATCCTTGTTAATGGAGTCCAAAATAATTTTATCTCTCAAACCTTCCTTTCTCACCTACAACTTCTTACCACCCTACACCCTTCACCTTGGCATCTACATTGGGTCCAACAAGATGTACCTCATATTTTGATTAGAAATTTTTTTGGTGTAATGTTTTTCATCAGACCCTTCCAAGACACCATAGATTGTGATGTCTCTCCCGTTCACTTATAAGAATTACTCCTTGAAATAAATTATTAGTAATAACAGAGTGATCCATATTATGCTAACAACATGGTTACTATGTTTTGAAATACAACAAAACCTTTAAACTTAATTCTATTTCCATTTATTTTTCTCGTCCTACTACCTATTAACAGGATAGTTTGCACAAACGTTTCTCTCTCCCCCTTTATTTTTACTTAGACCCATTTCTAGAAATATCATATATCCACAATAGGCACTACTACATTTCGATCCAAAATCCGACGGTTACTTCCGACGGCGCGTGGATTTCTTCTTTTAAACCCACCAAAAATCACAAAGTTAATTTTTTTTTTTAAAATTGTGGTTATACACGTCGCTTAAGCGACGGCTAGGCTCCTAAGCGTCGCTTAAGCGATGGCTCGCCTAGCAAGCGTCGCTTAAGCGACGGCGCATCAGATGGCATAATTATTTGTATAAACCCTCATTCAAAATCAAAGGTCGTCATCTTCAAGGTTTAGTTTTAGAGCTTATATTTGAATATAAATCTTTGTATTTTATTCTATTTATTATTATCTTAAATCTCTAACAACACATAGTTCAAATACAAACATTTGTATGTCTTCAAAACAAGCCCAATAGAGAAATTGTGATATTTACCAATTAGTAGAGGTCCATGAATGCTCCAAAATGTATGAGTATGAGT